>AYEL01086340.1:0-11537 GCA_000484575.1 Olivierus martensii
GCACAAGTCACACACTTCAGATTGATGAATTTATTATTTCTTTCTTTTATTTGAAATTATTTAGTTATTTTTTAATTATTTTTGAAATGTGTTATTTTAAACAGTTTGTAATAAAAAGGAATTATTTTCATAAATAAAGAACAATTATGCTATAAAATTAGTATAAATTTTTCCCTTGCATCTAAATTTTTATCGATTTGAACTATTTTTCCATACCACTTTTTTTGGCCTGTCAAATATTTTGGAATTTACAGTTTGGCCCACCTAGGCAAAACTTTGGAAACCGCTCATTATAGTACAGTTAGGCCTCGATTAGTACGAATAATTGGTTCCACGAATTTCTTGCACTATTCGAAATATTAACTCTATGTAAAATATGGTAATTGGTTCTTGCTTTGTAAGATTCAGGCCATTAGCCAACCTTCACGATGTACCACAATACTAACTTAACACTAACTGTTTATGAAATATTTATTTTCATATTTTATATTGTTATTCATCATCTAAATTAATAACTTACCAGCTTTTGCTTGAATGTTCCTTGTGATATAATCTGTATGTGCTTTTGGTTGCAGTCTTCAATCCATACAGCTAAAAGATGCTCGTATGCGGTTTTGGTTGCAGTCTTCAATCCATACAGCTAAAAGACACTCCATTTCTCTACTAAACTTCTATTTCTTGTACTTGTTTGAAAACCACAATAAGTCGATGCAATTTTAATTTTCTGGTGTATTTCGTTTGCATGTTTTATGATATTGTCAGTAGATTCAGGCATGCATCCTATCTTAGAATTAGCGTGACGGCTTTTATGTCGCTCAATCACAATTAGAATTAGTGTGACCGCTTTTATGTAATTCAGGCATTTTGAGATCTCGTCCTATCTTAGAATTATCGTGACCACTTTTATGTCGCTCAATCACCTCCATTTTTTGCTATAGCGTAATCACTAACCTCTTCTTCTTTTCGTATCCTGTTTTATCGTCAAAAATGTTCTCCCTTTTATCCATTTTGATACTTTTTAAAAGAGAAAATTCTGTACTATACTGTATATATACGATGATAAAGCTGAATAATAGTAATGTTAAATAGTTAACAGCAAAAAACCCATCGGCAAATTATACGATAGCAAAGCTAAATAATAGTACAGTAATGTTAAACAGTTAGCGATAGCAAAGCTAAATAATAGTACAGTAATGTTAAACAGTTAAAGGCCAAGCCCAAAAAGTGTTCATAACTTCTGCTATACTAGGAGATATAAAGATCTTACTGATGTTTCACCCCTTCAAAGCCAAGTGACTGTTCTTGGACTGCTTTCTGACGTTTCACCCATTCAAAGCCAAGTGACTGTTCTTGGACTACTCCTCGTCCGGTTTTACTTCGAAAATTAAGGGTAATTTGTTAATTGACATCATAAAAGGAGGCGGAGCAAAAATTAACGGTAATTTGTTAATTGGCGGAGCTATGTTAGTAAGACTGGTCTATGCTTACAACTCGCATTAATCGAATATTTGTTAGTAAAACTGGTCTATGCTTACAACTCGCATTAATCGAATATTTGCTCACACTAACTGAAAAACGGTATCAATAAAGTCGCACTAATCGAAATCGCATTATTGGAACTCGCACTAATCGAGGCCTGCACTAATCGAAATCACATTATTCGAACTCGCACTAATAGAGGCCTACTTGTACACATCTCTATCTTATATATATTTTTGGTTGTTGATTTGTTATAACAGTGATATATAAAATTGTATTATAATTATGTCTGTCTAAAAAATAAGTGTTTGCATAACTTTTACATAAGTAAAAATATTTGTTAATTCATTAAATGAAAGAAATTTAAAAGTTAATTTTATATAGAGATTATAATATGTTCGTAATTTCTATGTTCTTAGATAGAGCTAATTATAGTAAAACCTCATTAATTTTTGAAAACATTATCTTTTATTAAATTTTTTTGGTATTCCTATGCAAATACTTGCTGTTTATGAAAATGTGAGATGGATTATAATTTCAATGATTATTTATGCTGTTTTTAAATTATTATTTAACTTTTAATAATCTTTTTATTTAATTTCTGTTTTATATATTTGTTTAGTGAAAAACTTCAATATAGCATCTAGATTAGGCACTCATCCTCTACTTTTGGATAGGACATACAATCGGACAAGATTAGAAACTCTGCAAAAAACAAATTTTTCCAGAGTTGATAATGAAAGCCTGCAGGTATATGTTAATTTTTAAATAATGAATAAAAACAGTTGAACTGAATATATTTAAAATTATCATTATTAAATACAGTTTTTTCATATTTTACGCTCCCTTTCCAATCAGGCAGATTACTAAGGGGATGGGGCCAGTTCCAAGCATGGGCTACACCCACACCCGTGGAGGGGGGCTGGATGGTGAAGGATGGGGATCACTGGGCTGGACCCAGTACCCCGAAAATATCTGGGACCAGACCCGGGATGCAAACCTGAGTCTTTCTGTGTGGCACGCCGACAGTGTTACCACTTGGCCATCCGGCTGCCGAAATTATTAAATACAATATATAATGTTAAAGTAAAATCAGATTATTATTATTATTATTATTATTATTATTTTCTCTCTATAATGATATAATTAATTTTTTATATTTTAACATTTTCAGAAATTTTTGTCAAATATTTAATATTTTTGATAGGCATATAAGATGTTTCTCCATAATTGTTTTGAAAACAATTCATTATATGGCTATTAGTATGATGTTACATACTGAATAAAATAAGTTATAAATTTGAATAATATTTCCATTTATAATGGCTTATAAATCCAATCATTATGCAAATTCTCATAAACAAATTATTTTTATATAATTTCTTCAAAAATATCTCAAATTTATCAAAATTTCTTGATTCTATAAAAATCTGATGATAATATTCCTGTTTCTGTATTTCAGAAGTTTGCATCCAAATTTTTAATGAATTTACAAATTTATATTAAAAAGAACTGATAACTATAAACAACTTCTCTCATATAAAACCAGCTGTAATCTTAGCTTATTTGCTCTACTTCATATACCAAATAATTGTTTAATCAATACATGATGATTAGAAGCAAAGTAGACTGAACAAAAATTTTCCATGAAACCATTCACAAGAGATTGAACTATCATCCCACATCTACCTGTAATAGCAGATCATTGTTTACTGTCATATTTTCTTATTTTTTGCATAAATTGAAAGGAAAATGTAATAAAATGAATGATTTATAAATAATGATACTTGTTTTAATAGAATTAAACAATATTTTCAAACATTAAATCATATTTTTTCAGTTATAATTTTTGTCATTGATCGAAAAATTTATTTTTATTTAGAATTTCAAAAAATTCAATTTATCTGAACACAAAATTGAAACAATATACAGGTAGTTCTCAGTTTACAAGTTCTTATTTAATGAATTCATGGTTTTAAAAGCTTTTTCGAATATGAAGTATGAAAAAATCAAAAATATGAATATTAATTGCAATAAATAAATGTTAAACATTCATTAAAAGACATTTTAAACTGCATACATAGTTATATAATACATTATGACTGGGTTTATAACAAAACTCAATCAAAATCAGAAAAATCAAAATCATTTCAAAAAGCAGAAGGAGCATGCACCCTAGTTTTACTGGCATATTATGTAAATAACTTCCATATCCAGTTTCTGTCTAAGACAGTAATATATTTGTATAAAAGATCATCTATTTATCTGTTAAATAATTTTTATATTTTATTATTATTATTATTAACATTTATATGACAAATTAATTTCATTGAAAATCGGCAGAAAGATCAGATGTTTGAAATGAGTTCTAAAACTGTATTCTAAAATTTATATTGCTTTGTAATAATTGCTGAAGAAGAGGACCTAGAAGGCCGAAAGCACTTCAATAAAATTATTTTAAATTGAAAGGAAAAATCTTCAGATTTTATTTCTGTATGCTTCTGCTCTTTGTGCTGATTTTTGATGTTTTTTAAAAATGGAGCACTTAATTCAATTGAGAATAGTATACAAATTAATTTCTTTTTATTATAATTTGCTTGATTTTAAAGGTTATATTTTCTTTTCTTTAGACAGATAAATCATTACTTAATCATAAACTATTGATTTTGTTATTTAATGTTATTATGGCCAAATTATATTGATGAGAACAGAATTCTTGATTTTAATATTGTCTCTGGGAAATTGATTCTTGATTTAGGAATTATTGCTTTATAAGAAATTTCCAGGTTCACATTAATTTATGAAATCAGGAACTACCTGTAAATAAAATAATTTGAAAAAAAAAAAAACAGAGAGAGAGAGAGAAAATATAAGAATGTAATCCACCAATTTCAAAAAAGATTTTATTAAACATATTGCATGTATTTACAAATGTATAAGAAATGGTAACAATAAATGGGCAATAAATACATTTGTAAATACTTTTAACAAAAACCCTGTTTTGAATTGATCAAAATTGATAGAATGCTCTTATATTTTCTGATTTTTTTTTTTATTTTTTTTTAGATTGTTTTATTTATATTGTTTCAATTTTGTGTTAATATAAATATAGATTTATGTTAGCTCATCTTCTTGTAGAAGAAATGGATATAGATTTACTTAGGGATCTATTTTCATCAACTTTGATCAATTCAGAACAGGTTTTTTGTTAAAAGTATTTACAAATGTATTTATTGCCCATTTATTGTTGCCATCTGCTCCTACATAAATTGTATTTTTCCTTTAAAGCAAACAGAAGAAAGGTGTGCCAATTGGGAGTTCTCTTGCAGTGTTTTGGTGGAGTTTATCATTAGGAGAAAAGAGACACAAGTCGTACCAACTCTTAAAACAGAATAAATCTGAATAAAAGATTTTTTGATGACATCATAATTATAAGGAAGAATTTAGGGCCGGTGTAAAATTTAGAATACCTATTATCAGATCAACAACTGCGATTATGTTTAAAGAGGCAAAAGCAAAGCAATTTAGAAATAACGTACTTTGACATTAAAATTTAAATTGTTGATAAAGAGTATATGAACTAATGTTTTTAGAAAAAACATACATTCCATTATTTATTAAAAATATACTGAAAGAATCCTGGAGATACAAGATTGCCTTCAATACACTCCTGCATATAATCTTTACATTGCAGTAATCAACAAATGATACAGAAAGCACTAGCATAGAATTTAGAACAAGCAGAAATATACAGAATCTCAGAGTAGAATCTCACTTAATTTTTATCAAAAAATTTCAAAATTTTTGCAGATAGATATAAAAGGAAGGACATACTAAAATTATGGAAAAAGATTAAATCAAAAGGTATCTTAGAAGATCAAAGAATGAGCACAGTACCCATATGTTTTAGACATTAACCTTATCTCTTTAAAATATAAGAAAAAATTAAAAAAACATTCAGATAAGAAGAAAACATTTAATAGAAGGAACATCTTATTCAATATATTAAGAAACAATAAAGATCATATAAATCAGAAAAGAAGCCAGTGATTTATCAAGCTCCTCTTATGAATAATGATATTGGAAGGGAAGAAGTCTGTATATGATATATTTCAAGATCTTTAGAGAGAGGAATAACAAAGCATAAGAGGAATATCGAGAATAAAACAGAAAAAAACTGCCATTGCACAGATAGTCAAAAAGTAAAAAAAAAAGTAAATAAAGTGCAAATAAAGTGGAATGATGCTACATTTATTAAATAATAGAAAATCCACTCAAAGGAAGGGCAGCAGAGAACTTAAAACAGAAAAAATCAAAGAGATGTTTCTGCCATCAATATAATATAGCCGGAAGTAATTAGTAGCACTTAAGCATGATACTGCAAATATTGTCTGCACATAATCCACAGTAGCCTTATATTTATTTGTCAGTTAATTAGCTTTATATTTTTTTTTTTTTTTTAATTTGATATTATTATTTAATCATATGAATTAGTATAGTTATTATTAATTATACTTGTTAATCTAATTGTGTAAAAAAAAGTTAGTTTGTTGACATTGGTTACCATAATGATAATTTTAAATTTTGTAATAGAATGTAATTTATTTTAAAATTTGTAATTTACTGATGAAGACTTAAAATAAAGTTGAAAGTGCTTTAAAAGTGTTTCATAGTTTATTTGTGCATTTAAATGTGTAATGTTTTTCCTCTGCTTTATAAATTTTTTGAACTTGATTATCTTAGTATGACACATATTGTATATTTGTATATGTGTAATATATTATTATATTTTATCTTAAATAAGCTATATATATATATATATATATAGCATGTTTTTTTTTTACCATACTATTCATGTAATGATTTATTTAGATAAGTTTGACTTAGATGATATCATGTATGCTAATATTGCAAAGTCTAGGAAAGATTTTATATTTATTTGTACCAAATTGTTTTCTGAGTTTTGATATTATAATTTTATTTAATATAAAAATTCAAACATAACAATATTTCAACTAAAACTATAAACAACTGAGTTCTGCTGCTTCTACTAACACAAGAAAACACAACAAGCACTTGAAGTAGGATAAATAAACTAATTTATTATTAGATATATATAATATGCACTACAAATACTGTATACTTATTTTCAGGGAAATGTTTTTGGCCTACTATGACCCTCTTACTTGAGATTACTGGCTTTTTTTTAAATGCTTTCGGCCTATTATGGCCCTCCTCAGCCGGTAATCTCAAGCGAATGACTGACCAGTTTCTGATGCAGGCCCTCCCTGCTGGGATGTTCCACAAATAAACATTCAGTTAAAGTGTTCACGATGACATTTAAATGGGGTTGTTTACCAGGTATTATAGTAGTTACCAAAGCCTCTCAACAAGTTTCCCATTACAAGTTATTATATTATACATGTTATTTTGTCCTAGTACATCATAGAAACCATAAAGAATTAATCTGGGAAATGTTAATACAAATAAAACAAATCAAATAAATACAGTTAGAGAGGCAAAAATAACTGTAGGTTAATGCATTGTACTTTTGTATGATGCTACGTCCTACTACATCGTAAATAATACAGAAGGAATCAATCCGAGAAAAGCTAGCAAAATAAAATACAATAAAACAAAATAATATAGTTTGAGAGATGATGATAATATTTACAAAAATAATGATAAACAATAAGTGTCCGAAAAAGTTCTGGCAATAAATGTTCATAAAGATTAACAGGAGATCAACATCTGTATAGACAGCGCATGCTCCATTCAGTCTTTATTAGAATGACACCACCTCCACATACAATTCAATCTAATAGGATCGTCATCATTTAGGATTGCCTTTCCCTTCAGTTTTTCACAGAAGATGGTTATCGCTTCTGCCGTGAACCCTTGCTTCTTGTCTCTAACAGGCTTAATAACCTGCACCTCCTCCCACAGCACATCCACTCTACGCTGGTAGGCTCTCCGTGATAAGGCGGTCGTCAGCGCTTCATTATCAACGTCCCGCTGGTGTTCATTTATCCTGGTCCCGAAATTTCTCGAGATGTACCTGATATACTGCTCCCTTTGGGCGGTATCGTAATTGAAGAGATCAATTTTATAGACCCCCATTCTCCTGTCTGGAGGGTGCTGGTCCTTGTCGTTCCTAATCCTATTATAGTGTGTGTTCCCTCTCAAGAAAGCAATACTGCAGTTTGTTTTCTTCTCGATTAGTTTGTGGAGCTTAAGAACTGGTCTTGTTACCTCCATCCTCCTGTAACACGTTTCTCTCGGAGTCTGCTCCCTGCTAATCTTATTCATCCTGTTTTCCAGACTACCCCACTGTTGTACCCGTGCAACTCTGCTTCCCTTATAATCCATTTCGGTTCCTTCATTTTAGCTTCAAATGTGCTACAGTGTGTATCGAGTCTTCTTAAGAGGGACCTGAAAGAGGCAATTTTATATGGCCATGGGTCCTGCGACCAATTGGGGATCAGGAACGGTGTGTACGTTGGTTTCCTATAGACTTCCGTGCGGTATTCCCTTCCCGTAATCGAAACTTTAATGTCTAAGTAATTCATCGCTAATTTGCTTTTCCTTTCCAGTTTTAAGTTCACGGCGAAAGTGATAACCATCTTCGGTGAAAAACTGAAGGGAAAGGCAATCCTAAAAGATGACGACCCTAGTAGATTGAATTGTGCGTGGAGGTGGTGTCATTCTAATAAAGACTGAATGGAGCATGTACTGTCTATACAGACGCCGATCTCCTGTTAATCTTTATGAACATTTATTGCCAGAACTTTTTCGGACACTTATTGTTTACCATTATTTTTGTAAATATTATTATCATCTCTCAAACTATATTATTTTGTTTTATTGTATTTTATTTTGCTAGCTTTTCTCAGATTGATTCCGTCTGTATTATTTACGATGTAGGAAGACGCACCTAGCATCATACAAAAGTACAATGCATTAACCTACACTTATTTTTGCCTCTCTAACTGTATTTATTTGATTTGTTTTATTTGTATTAACATTTCCCTGATTAATTCTTTATGGTTTTATGATGTACTAGGACAAAATTACATGTATAATGTAATAACTTGTAACAGGAAACTTGTTGAGAGGCTTTGGTAACTACTATAACACCTGGTAAACAACCCCGTTTAAATGTCATCGCGAGTGCTTTAACTGAATGTTTATTTGTGGAACATCCCAACAGGGACGGCCTGCATCTGAAACTGGTCAGTCATTCGCTTGAGATTACCGGCTGAGGAGGGCCATAATAGGCTGAAAGCATATAAAAAAATTTGGAAAACAATTGTATTATTAGTATATGTAGTGCATATTATATATATCCTATAAAATTAGTTTTTATCCTGGTTCAAGTACTTGTGATTTCTTTTGTCAGTAGAAGCAGCGGAACTCAGTTGTTTATACTTGTTGTGATTTCTTATAGTTGTAAGTCTTTTACTAATTTAAAATAAGGTTTATAATAAAATTTATTTATTCAGTGTGAATATAGTAAATTTATTGTAATTTCAACTAAATTTTACTTATTTTAATTAATGAAAATTTGAATAATTGCAGACTCCAGAATCATTACTTTCTGTTACAACTACCACTACATCCTATGTAGCAGCTCCAAGTCCTGCAGCTGAAGTAACTGTTACTTCTACTAATTCATGCCCATTTGGTAATAGTTCAACATATGGAGTATCTGTTTGTGTACCTCTTATTCAAGCTAATAATGAAGTGCATAATGTAGAAACATCTTCCCAACAAAGCCAGGAAAATACTTCCACAAATATGGTTATTGATGGAATACAAGGTCAAAATATTATGAACAGGTAATTTTTTTAAATATTGAAGTTTGAGTTATTAATCTGAAATTAAATTTATAACTTAATTTCAGGTATGCATTAATAACTCAAATTCAGAGTAATTCAACCCTGATAATCCTGGATTGATTTATCTGGATTGTGAATTATTAATGTTTTATCTCAGATGCATGTCTGAAAGATTTTTAAGCATTGCAGTATTTTGTGATTTATCTAGGAAATCAATATCTCAACTAGCCTGGTTAATTAAGAGTCTACTATATTGTTTAAAATTCAGATTGGCATGTGAGAGGTAGTTTTCAAAAATTTAGCCAGTTTTGGCACATACTCTTAAAAAGGTTTGCTACCTCTGCACTATACAGTACTAATGCATCATAAAGATACAACATTAAAAATAGTTATATTAAATAATAAGCACATAAGTTGCATGGTAAAGCAATTGCTTATCAGTTTAAAAAAATAACTCACTTTTAATTAATCTTCATACAATACTAACGTTTTCAGCGTACAAACGCCATCATCAGGTATTTCACCTTTCTAATCAAAATCCATTAAACTAGGGGATTAACGCGAAGTTTGGCTAGATTAGGGTTATTTTTTTCACCTTTCTTTACAATAGAATCAAGATAACATTATAACATTGCTATCAACTTTATTTTAAACTGCAAAGTGTGCTAAGTAATTATTCAATTAATTTGGAATTTGAGCAGTGAAATAGTAAAAAACAATTGCTTATCATTTTGGAAGATCTGAATTCAATTCCAAGTCCCATACCTCAGTTTTTCAGAAGTGGTCTGGGTCCAGATCTGTCTTATCAATTAAAACTAATCTAATAAGCACATGTATATATGATAAATGATTAGGAGAAAATGCTCATATTTCTGCATAATAACTTTATCCACTTCTATCAGTATATTTTATAACTTGGAATCTTTATGTAAGTATAGATTTATATATATTAAATCCACTCAAGGGACAGTTTGTCTGTAATTTGAAATATGTAATAAAATATATGTAATGAAATTTAAAATAGTATATTTTAATATGAAATTTATTCTCTCTTGATATACTTTATATTTGAATTCATGTTATGCAAAATCTTTACTCCAAATTTAACAGAGCAAATTCCAAACATCATTTTCATAGACATTTGAACTTTTAAGAATTTCCACTGAATTTAAATATTTAAGGAAATAATATAATAATATTTATATAAAATATTTTTAAATTATATCATGTGAATTTTTCTTAGTAGGTCCCAAAATATGATAGGGCAGTTAGTTTCACATGATGTTTTATTAGGAAGATGGAGGCTATCTTTAGAACTTTTTGGTCGAGTATTTGTCGATGATGTTGGTGCTGAACCTGGATCTGTAATCAGTGAATTAGGAGGTTTTCCTGTTAAAGAAGCTAGATTTAGACGTGAAATGGAAAAATTGCGTAGTTCACAACAAAAGGATCTCAATTTATCAAAAGTGAGTATTAACATTTATAATAGTAATCATTCACCTTATAAATTTTATAAATTGAAAAAGCAATTCTTATAACTGATTGTTTTATATGAAGTGAATAAATCAAGAATATAAATAAAATATAGAAATTACAATAAAAATGTACTATCATATAATTATTAACCTTTACCGCTCCTTCTTTTAAAAAAAAAAACTTTATTTTATGCTCCAAGGAATATGAAATATGATATTTGATATTTTGCCATAACTTAATTTTTTTGTCACGAAAAAATTGGATTTTGTTGCCATATACTGTGTCCTGATATTGTTTTTTAATTTTGGATTAAGGACCAAAAGAAAAAAATAAGAAAGCAATTAGGCCTAATTAGCATATGTAAACAATATATAATTTTTCAAATTATTCATGATTTCGGCATTGGATAAAAAATTTTTATATATTTACATTCTTGATGATATTCCACATCTAATGATACCAAATAATTCATAATTCTATGAAACTTTTCCAACTAACGAAGACAATTTATTGGGTTGTCCAGAAAGTTCGTGCATTTTTTTCAATAAGCAAATAAAACAAAATTTTCAAATTTAAAAATAATTTTATTCAGTAAAATAATTTCCGTCTGAATTTACAACCTTTTCCCATCGAGTCGGTAGTTTTTTGATGCCATTTTCAAAAAATTTTGGTGGTTGTGATTCAAAAAATAATTTTAAGTGTTTTTCGACTTCAGCAATATTTATAAATTTTTTCCCTTGTAGA
>AYEL01086341.1:0-18973 GCA_000484575.1 Olivierus martensii
CTTGAGGTCAACAATTGACCTTGGATGGACGTTGTTTGACAGTAAATATGCACCCCTGGTGTACTAGTTACTTGTTTCGACTGCAGATAACACAAAAATTACTTTACTGTTTAAATTTTTGTGTTATTTTTAAAATATAACTAATATAAACAAACAATCAGCTGATTCGGAAAACCGTTAGTTATTTCCCGCCAATCTAGGACGCTGATTCTCGTGTCGATAGTCAAGAGTGGTATTGTTTGCTTTGCTTCTCTGATAAATAGAAATTTATATATTTTTAAATAAAACTAATTTATCGAATTTTATATGTGGAAAAACAGCAAAATCATATTATTTACAAGGGGCCAAACTTTCCCAAATTATAATTTATTGGATCAAGATATCTGTAAAAAAGTACGGATAAACTAAGAAGGAAATGTGGAACATGATAGAGCAAGTCGGACAAATTCGGACAAACTGTTCTTGAATTTTTGGGGGTGCAAAGATCACAAATGTGTTAATTGATTCGGATTAGATTTGAATTAAAGGGTTAATTAAAAATTTATTAAAATATCAGCATAAAATCAAATTTTTGAGAAATACGATAGAAATATGGAAAATATGATAGAATTTGAGATTTTAACCATTTTTTCTCGATTTAACCAAAAATAACGAAATTATTGGGCTTTAAATTTTGTCTAAGCTGCCGAGTTATAGGAGTGCAAGATGGAGCACACGTGTCTAAGGAGCCGAGAGGGTGGAGTGGAAAAGGTTAATACTAATACTAAAATAGTTTTATATAGGTTTTCTTATATTGATATTAATATATTTGAGAATTATCAATATTTCAATTATATGAGAATAATTCAGAAAAGAAATCTCAATTATACATTTTGCATAAATTGTTAGAAGACAATAATTTTATAAATAGAATAAATAGAAAAAAATCTTGCTAAATAAAAAAGGCCTACAGGAGGTCCACAACTTTGACAGGGTTGCATTAAAAAATTTCATAGTTCAAATCCATCATTATTTGGAATTTTCCATAAACACAATATTATAAATGAAGATTATGTATCCCAATCAACTCGGAATATTCAATATATTTGTAAAAAATAGTTTCAGAATGTTGAATGTATGCTGTTTATTCATTAAAACAAGGAAATTGTATAATTCATGCCTACCAGAACTTATGTGGATAAAATTAAAGAAAACACAATGTAAAAACAAATCATTCATATAAAACCACTTGCCTTACTTGTAAATCAGAAAGCCAAAAGCACTATTAGTCAATATATTGTAATTTGATACTGCTAAGCATAATCTGATACCTCATGTAAATAAACAATCATATTCTCCCTCTCGCAGATGAAATACGGTATTCTACTACACAAATGTTTAAAATAATTGTTTGTTTGCCATTTTTCTTCCTATTTTCTTAAAATAATGTGAGATAAATACTTTTTATTTTATAAGAAGTATTAGTATGTATGAGAATGTTGACTTTGTCGAAAATTTATTTATTTTAATAAATATTGCTATAATTTGTATACGTAGCTATCATCCTGCCATCTGTATGCCAGATTTAGCACTGATTTTTGATAAATTATCGCTTTTTATACGTTTTTTACTGAGATTTGTCTCAGTGCCTTTTAAAAATGGCGGACGGTGAATTATTTCTCTGTATTTAGTCATTCTAAGTTATTAATTTTTCAAAAAATAGTTAAATTATAATAATAATAGCATTTTCAAACAAAGGGGACGGGTTGTCACAGATCTCCCCTTAGTCAGCATAATGTAACTAGCCCATAGTCCGAGGTTATGTAATTCATCTTGGATGGATACTGTTTGACAATAATTATGCATCCCTGGTCTACAAATTACTTGTTTCGACTGCAGATAACACAAAAATTATTGTTTAAATTTTTGTGTTATTTTTAAAATATAACTAATGTAAACAACGTCTACAAATTACTTGTTTCGACTGCAGATAACACAAAAATTACTTTACTGTTTAAATTTTTGTGTTATTTTTAAAATATAACTAATATAAACAAGCAATCAGCTGATTCGGAAAACCGTTAGTTATTTCCCGCCAATCTAGGACGCTGATTCTCGTGTCGATAGTCAAGAGTGGTATTGTTTGCTTTGCTTCTCTGATAAATAGAAATTTATATATTTTTAAATAAAACTACAAGCTGTCTTATTAAATGGCTCTTTTCAGAGCTATTAACTTTGGAAAGTTGGCCAAATGTACAATATTTCAGATTGAATTTGTTTTTTGTGATATTTTACAGATTACACTTTTGGTACTTATAAATTGTATTATGACTTCACATATCCAAGTCAACACGGATACGAGACGAGTAACGCGAAAGGATACTTCGGTAAAGATGAGGCAGCCGGATTGCCTCCAAGGTCATGCACAAGGTTAGGCTGAACAGACTTTAGTTTATTTTCCTCATCTATAAAGGGGACAATCAAGCTAATGTAACTTTTCTTCTGCATGTCTATCCATAAATCTGTAGTGAATAAGCAAAATTTCTGTTTGAGCTGTTGTTTGACTATGGATACTATATCACTATAGAACTTTAAAGCCATCCTGTTACACTCACAAAAATGCACACAAAAAACAGCTCACTAAACAGGATAAGTATTTATCCTGTTTAGAGCTATTGCAAAGATGCTATTGTCTTTACAAAATGTTGAAAAACTTTATGATCTAAATATTCAATGTTCTTATTGTCTTTAAACATCATAAATATAAGAGCTTGATTTACCTTATTTTCTACTGATTCATTTTATTTTAACTCCTCAATGCTCCTAAATGTCTCAGAAATTTTGTTTGTTTTCTTGGGAAAGGTTGTGATGACGATGCTTTGTCAGTTTGAAAAGACTTGCAGAAAGCAAGTCTTTTCCAAATCCAGAAAATTGTGGATGTTTGCTTTGACGATGGAATCTTAAATTCGTGTTATTACCACTAGTTTTCAGTTCTTTTGAATAATATATGAAAGTTGCAGAATTATTTTTAGCAAAATGTTGTCACAGAAAGGTTTTCGGAGGCATACTTACTGAACTACAAAGGTATAAATATTTTGAAATAAAAAAGAAACCGAAAGCGTTTCCAATATTAATTAAATCAATTACTATAATAAAATGTCTCACGTGACAAATATAAGCACTAAATCAATATTGCCAGTGGATTATTCAATTTTCCTAATGCAAAACAAAAAAAATTAGTAAAATCATCACCAATTATAAAAATTACGGTTATAAAAATATTATGTAATATTTACTTAACTCAAACGTCAATTCTATTACATAAACAGAAAAAAACATCGAACATCGATACCAAAACATCGATGTTCATAAAACATTGATATCTAAAACATCGAACATCGATAACAAAACATTGATGTTCGATGTTCAACACTAATTTAAATATAAACAGTGCATCTATCTATCCAATTTACATAAAATTTTAAATTTTTTTTTAAATGTTTTAACTTTCCCAGTTGTTTGATGTCACTGGCAGGCACTAATAAATGATCTTGCAATTTTATACTTTAATAAATTCAGAAAGAACAAATAATTTCTATCAGTTGTAATTCAGTTATCTGATGATGATGTAATATTTCAATAAACATTGGGTTTGAAAAAAATCAATGTATGAAATAATTTTCTAATAAACAAAAATTTTTCCGGGGGACAATATAATGATCTGTAAAATAATCAGTTTTTAATAGCTAAAGTATGCAATATCACAGCATTACAAATTTCAATGTTACTCCAAGTAAATCTTTTTCAAATCAAAGAATGGCAAACATAGATTCATAAGTTTGTTAAATTTCTGGGAATTATGAGGATTTGTATTAAAGCATGACTAAAACTGTAGAAGAAATCAATATGCAAATAATTAAAACCAAGTTTTTCTATTATACCATATATGTTTTCAAACTATACCCAGGCAATATCAGGCACTCTTTGCCAGTGTATACGAGGGGGGACCCAAAAACGGGAAACAAAAATTTGATTTTTGTTATATATGTATAACAAAAATCAAATTTCATACACTTGGTCGTCGACTTACTACCATTCGCACTTATGACCACAAAAAAAAAATTATAAATGAATTAATGAATTAATAATAAATCAGACAACTGCATGTACGATAATCCAGCAACACAGGCCTTCCACATATGCCAGCAGTGCCTTCTCTCTCTCACATATATTCAATTGCTTTCAAGCATTTGTTGCATGTGGTATTAATTAAAATTCTACTGAAATTAAATTTTAATTTTAGTTTCAGTAAATTTAAAAGATTATAAAAATAAATTATAAAGATAATAAAAAGATTAGAAAGATTTAAAAATATTGCTAATAAATATATGGCTGACATATGACCAGATCGACTTACGACCTGTCAGTCAGAACGGAAGTCAGTTGTAAGTCAACAACCAAGTGTATTTGATAATCAGAAAAATGATTTCCACATCCTGTTTAAGGACAATTTATTCCTGAAAATAATAAATATTTAATATTAAAAAATGAAATTTCACTGAATAACTTTGTCACATTTCTATATAAATCCATTTTTAAAATTTTATTAATATATATATAAATAAAAGTTTTTATTGGCATATAACGTTTTCGGACAAAAATCAGTCCCTCATCAGTATGCCTGTTTTTAGCGAAGATTACAAATATATCAGAAAATCGAACGTTAATACAGAATAGGATGTTTAATTCCTGTTCTGTATTAACGTTCGATTTTCTATGATACGTTTGTAATCTTCGCTAAAAACAGGCATACTGATGAGGGACTGATTTTTGTCCGAAAACGTTATATGCCAATAAAAACTTTTAATACCTTGCTAATAGTGCTTATATAGTTCCTGTTTATATATGCCAATAAAAACTTTTAATACCTTGCTAATAGTGATTATATAGTTCCTGTTTATATGATAGCAAGTGGTAGTGTATATTCTATATATATATAAATGTAAAATTAAATTAGTTTCACTTGTGCTTTATTTACAGAAAGTGGAAAAATTACAGTCTGGGCTTCATTTATTAGATGTTCAAGATAAACCAATAAACAAACATGTATTTTTTGTAGATATGAAAAAAGAAGGTAACTATATAATATAATAAGTTATATACATTTCTTAATTTTAAATTATTGTGCTAAAATTAGATATTATTATTATTATTATTATTAATATATTCAATTGGTAATAATTTTTAAATGTTTAATTTGCTATAATAAGTATTAATACTGATCTTAAAATCAGAGGTGCTGAGAGAAATCCTGGGCCCAGGTACAAACCAGGTTTTGGGCCTCTATATATATATTATTTTTTCCTTTTCTCCTTTAAGATATCAAATTGATACATATTACATATATTTTATATACAGATTATTCAAATTTTTATTCAGTTTTAAATTTTGTTTAAAAAAGTGTACTATATGCAATTTGAGGAAATTGAGGTTCGATGTATTTTATTTTTTAATTATATTTTGGAAGAAAATCTTTAAAATATCAATTTTTTCGAAGAATAACAAAATAATCTCATAAAGCTAACTTTGGGAAACGTTTAAAAATTTTTGTTTTCATGTCAGTTATAACAAAAAAATTTTCTGGTCCCAATCGTTTCATTAAAAACATATTCCACTGTACAGTAAGACCCTACTTAATGGTGCTCCATTTAACACTGTTTTGATATAACGCGATTTTTTTCGAATTCTATATTTTTGAGTCACTTTGGCCTGGTTTTTCAAACCGTTATTGCATAAATCCGAAATTGCAGGAATTTGTTACATAGATACTTCTATGCCGTCTCACAATGTGTTTGATATCATGCAGTGAAAGTCTGCTGAGGTCAGAGTTCATATTTATAATTGGTCATCAATATTATTTTACAGTAATAAAAATAACAATTATCCCTTTAACCCTAATGCTGCCACTTTAAACTGTAGTTCCTTGAAGTTAGAACATTTTTCTTTCATCGATATTTTTTCGTTGTTTATAGTTTACTGCGGGGGTTCCCAAAAGTGCGGCCCACAGCCAAATGCAGACCGCAAACCCTAGAAATGCAGCCTGCAATGTCAGATCATTCGCGATCTTGAATTCACAGAGATAATTTTCATTTTTACAAAAAAATAAATAAATTTTATCATATGTAAAAACAAATATTGAATGCTTAAATTACTTTCCTGTGTCCAAATTTCTAACATCAGCTGCATTGAAAAGTAGTCATTTCCATCTTGGAGAGTTCGAGAAGGTTGAAGAATGGGGCCCATTGGGCTCCATTCTTCAACCTTCTTTTGAATATGATAAATTA
Organism: Olivierus martensii; assembly: GCA_000484575.1. Lineage (NCBI taxonomy): Eukaryota > Metazoa > Arthropoda > Arachnida > Scorpiones > Buthidae > Olivierus > Olivierus martensii. Next base: position 6,324 of record AYEL01086341.1, read on the forward strand.
CTGTGTGATCTTCAAAAGAAGAAAATCCAAAAACCCAAAAATTTTAATGAGTCCAAAAATTGAAAATTTTAAAAATATTTATTTATTTATTTTTGAATAACTAGCACAATATGTTTAAGCAGTTATATCTTTTTAAAATTATATTTTTTATCATCAGATTTAAATTATTTTAATTATAAATTTTAAATATTTGATTTGCATGTTTAAAAATATTCAAAGGATAAAGCATTCTTTAAATTAAAACCATTAATGTCTTTATTAATTAATAATTTTGACAGTTTATGCCATATTTGTCAGTTAACACATTGGTCCATTCCATATGGTCTAGTGCAGTGGTCGGCAAACTTTTTTAATAGGAGGGCATATTTTAGAAATGTGTTAGTTCAGCTGGCACCATAGCACGCAGTGGCTGGATAGAGTATACGAGAATAGTGGGGACAGAAAATAGTTCATTATATGCAGCATCAGATGTCTCTAGTACTCAAAAATTGATTCATCTAGTGTTATATAGATGTCACTAAGATTCAGTTTTCGTCAAAAATTTAATTGTAAATTCTGTATAATTGTTAAAATAGTGAAGATAAAATCAAAGTGTGCAATTGTAAAGAATTTTTACTAAAATTATTCATTACAACTATGAGTATTTGCTGTTCAAATATCTAAAATTTAGATTTCAGATATTTGAATGGCGGGCACTTAAAAATTGCTTTGCGGGCACCTTGGTCCAGCAGATTCAGAAATTACATTTGCTGCCCAAATCTATAGATCATATGGATCTTTTTAAAACTGAATTGATAGAGTTCTGTGTATAATTTTAACAGTTGTATAATAGTCCTTGACTTGTTATTCTGGAATGTTCTGTTAAACTATGTTTAGCTAATGTATGGTACTGAAGAGGAGCCTAATCTGGCTTGAAAATGTAATACCACAATAAAATTATTATACTTGCTATTGGTGCTGAGTTTTATTTACTTATTTAGTCCTTGACTTATGAGGAGGTTTGGTTTGAGCCCATCATTCATAAATCAGATTTTGTTAGAAGTTGAAAATGCCAAAAATTTATGGATTTCTCATACTAAAATTTATTAGGACTCTATACATTATCTTAATAAACATAAAGAACACAAAATTACAAAAACCAGACACAAAAAAAAGATGCTTTCTTTATATCAAATCATTGGGTTAGGGAGTCATTTATAGAATTGCATTGACTAATCACAGAATTTACTGATTACATCATGATCATAAGTATGAATAATTATAAGTTGAGATTACCTGTCCCGTGGAGCTGATGTCTTTGCTATAATTTAATACGAGTTTTATCCTCTAATATCAAAAATTTGATTTTTTGTATAATTGTCTTTTTCTAATGGAATAGTAACTTATCTTAATAATTTTATAAGATGATATTCATAAATTGTTAAACAGTATTGTGAAATAAATGAAACTTTTATAGAATTTCATTTAATCTGCATTTAATGAATATTAATTTATTATGTAGGATTTATTATATTCTGAGTAAAAAATAATTAATTACAATTATAATAAAATATTATAGAATTCTTCAAGTTTTACTGTTATCATATCACATAAATGCCAATTATCACTTTTTAAATAATTACAAATTTGTGAAATATAGTTTAAGATTCATTTCTGTTGTTTTTATTTTTGTTATATGATATAAACTCTCTTGAATTGTGTAAAAAAATTTTCTTTATCCACAAAGTAGCCAGACTGGTTTATGTGAATGACAAAAACATCAGAAAATGTTGTTCCATGGCAGTGATCTAAATCTGCAAATTCTTAGGCATCACTGTGTTAACATAACAACAAGACCTTAAATCTTGGGTACTTTATGATTTCTATTTAAATAACATTATTTAAGTTAATTTTTAATTTTTATCACTATATATTCAAATTTATTTTTTATCAATATGCAAGTATAAAAACTGCATTTGCACTATGTTAGTCAAGTCATTTAGAAACGTTTCACATATGGAATGATTCCACTGAACCTTAATTTATTGGCATCCTAGCTTTTCCCACAAAGTAGATATTGTTTTTATCTGTGGATTCTAACTTATCTGCATACTGGAATATAAAGGACAGAGTTCCTAGTAAAGTATAGAATAATGAATAAAACAAATAATGATCCTGCATAATATGTAATTTGATAATCAATTCTTGAATCATTATTTATTATCAAGCTTTGTTTAAAACAGTCATAGTGAGCTTTTCGAAATATATAAAAAAAAATATAGTGAAGATTACAAAAATAAAATTCTTTTGGTTTGTGAAATAGTACTATGAAAAATCAAAATGTTCATAAAAACCAAAAGTAGTGACAGACTTCATCAGGATAAAAGTTATTGTATAATATTAAAATAATTTAATAAATAAGAGTAACTTTACTTTTTTGACACACTTCAGTCATAATACTAAACAAAAATTATATTAAATTTAAAAAACAATCAAATAATAAATTTAAACATCATAAAATGGAATGTGAGAAATATGAACTCTCATTCCAATTTTTACATTTAGTATAATTTTTTTTTTATATTATGACTATAGAGGGATGAAGAAGCTGAAAATACTCTTGTAACTGTATTTTAATAGTTGCAAATAAACTTTAGTCTGCTGAAGACTGTCACTAATTTTTGGTTTTTATGGATATAAGTACAGCAGTGGAAATGGATTGAATCAAAATGTTTTATTTTTTATTGTTTTTTTATAATATAATTCAAATTTTTTAAAATTTATTATGCAAAAAAAATGGAAATTATATTTATCATTATTCTTAAGTATCAATTATTTTCAGTTAATAATTTTTTAAATTTATAGTAATGCTAATATGTGAAAACATTTATCAGATTCTACAAAAATGAAATAATTTTACTATTCACTCTAAAGCTATTTCTCAATTTTCATGCTGTATTTTTTATAAAATTATTTTTATATAAGATAGCTGTATTATTACATATTAGCAATTCTTAAATTTTATCATCATGAATATTTTCAGATAGAGCGAGAAGGAACATCATTATTGCCACAAACATTTAAGGAATTAAATACACAGTATAATAATTATAGTCGCAGAGGTACTCAGAATTCTCCACCTTTAGCTGTCTCACGAGTAAAAGTGATGTTTAAAGATGAACCTGGAGAAGGTAGTGGTGTTGCACGAAGTTTCTATACAGCTGTTGCAGAGGTAAGTTTTATTTTATCAGTTGAATTTGATATACAGTTAATCCTCTATATTTCCAACTAAAAATTCTTATCAATAAAGTTGAGTATAAATTTTTGAATATAAATTTATATAAATATATTATGTGAAAAATGTTCTTGTAGTTTTACCGATATATATTAAATATTCAGCAGTTAATATTTACATAAAATAAATATAAAACTATGAATTGAAAATTAAAATGAAGAATATATAATAATGCATTTAAAATTTAATATAGTATGTAAAGAATGATATAAATACAGAATACTGTTGTATTCTTTTTTATAAATTGTATTATGCTTTATCCTCTTTCAATTACAAAAAATTGTTAATGGAATCATCTAATTGCCTAATTACATTTTATTTTTTAATCTCCCTATACTGCTTTTTTTATTTTTATTTTATTTTTTTATTTTTTGAAATTGTTCAAATGTAACAAAAATAAAAATTACTGCACTGTGTTTACATCATATATCTGAAATCTCATTTATTTTGATTATCCATAAAATATATAGAATTCTTGAATGTCATAATAAAATATAGACATTTCTAAAGTTAATTGATTCTTAGAGATCAGTATAAACCAAATCTGTTAAGACCTGTATCATAAAACAGTGTTACCAGTGATTTTATTTATAAATAATTTTTCCACTTTTAACAAATTATATTATATTCTAATTTAACAATTAAAAAAACTTAGAAATAATTACCATTATGGAATTTTTACAAAAAATAAAAATTAATAGATATATGTATAGTTTAGGTTCCCCACCATAGAGGAGTTAGAACTTTGACACAAACATGTTATGCTATTTTATAATTTTTACTGTAGTCATTAATTTTAACTGCACTCTAAAATTTTTAAATATGAGAACACTTTTTATAGCCTAAACTTTAAAAATATGGAGGATTACTGTAATTAATTTTTATAATATAATGATTTGATATCTAATTGAAATTTATATTTTATTAGGCTGTCTTGTCATCAGAAAGATTACCAAATTTAGAAAGTTGTCAAGTAGGCAGTAGAAGTGTCCAATACAGTAAATATTAAATTTTTTTATATAAATTTATTAAATATATTTTTAAGTTTAATAAGTTTAATTCTTAATCATTGTTATTAAGATATCTTTCAAGCTATTCTAATAGAAAGTATTTCTCCTAGATATAAAAACAAAAAAGATATTAGCCATTGATCTACCAATCAGTATGCCTCTGTAATGGCTGTTTGTAATACGTTCTGAACAAGAAATAGTAGTCATGATATTCTGTATGATATGTCTTATTACAATTATATTATATTTGCCTGTGGAGAGTTATTTCAAAATCTATGCAATAAAAGGCACAATAAAAAAAATCCATAATTATTAGTTCTTTTGTTAGAAGTCATTTTCTAGAATCTTGCCTAAGAATTAACAGGAACAAGAGCTTTAAGTTATAGTTAGATAATTGTAAATTTCATCATTATATTCAAAATTTGTACAGAAGTATCAGCTATTTTGTACTTATCCTCAAACGCATCATCTGTCTGGCTTACTAAAATGTCAGCAGCATCGTAGCGCTGACGTCAAATATGGCGGGAAATTCAATTTGAAATTTGTCCGGATTTAGCTAACGCACCCTGTATTTTTTCTTTCTTTATGTTGTTAATATTCTTAATAGAAATTAAGTTTCTTATGTGGAATTAAAGAAAATTATTTGATTTTAATTGGTTTGAAACGTAACTCTCCTTTTTGTATTGGCTCCAGGTCTCATATAACATAGTTTCACACAACACAGTGTTTTTCAGGAACTATCTACCATGTTATAGGAGGGATACCTGTACTTACTGTATGATTGAAAAATTCAAATTTTGATGACAAACAGGCTAAATAATTAATAACTGTCATAAGCAGTTTTATTATATAATAACATTTATGAGCAAAATGTATGTAACTTTCCAAGATCAGAAATTTTTACATTGGGAATTGAATTTTCATTTTATGAATTTTTTAATTTTAATAAAATGTTTTTTGTACTAAAATAAATATATTACTTTAGTAAAACAAAGGTATCTGTATAAAATTTAATAGCTTTTTACTAGATTTCTGTTATGATTTCTTACTTAAATGTAAAAATTCTGTTACTTTACTTCCCAAATTATATACATTTTTAGGATGTATTGAAGTATAGCTCAATGTAATTATACTAATATAACATATTAGTAAAATTACATATTATAATGAAAATTAATTGTAATATAATTAATGGAACATATAATATAATGGTTAATTTTTCAATTATTAGATTTAATACAAAGACTAAGAACAAGGGAGAGAGAACGTGAGCAGCAACGAAGAGCTAATCAACCACCGCAAAGACCAAGAGAAACCCGTGAAAGAGAATCTCAGATGACATTACGCTATGATGCACCCCATTTTAATATGCCAGGAGAAGCAGGTAGTAGTGGTCAAGGAGGAAATGACCATTTAAGTACACACCGTCAACAATTGGGACAACGGCTTTATCCTAGAGTACAAGCACTTAGACCTGTAAGTAATTTTTAAGAATTGTTTTATAACATATAATGTATGTTGCAAAGTTGCGAATTTTAACGAAGATCAATAATACTAATTACAAACTAAACCTAATGGTTCTAACGACTCTGCAATCCAGAGTTCGGCCTGGCCTAACGGCTAGCGACTCTGCAAATTCCAGAGTTCGGCCTCGCTCAATCCAAGTTAACTTCCTCACAACCGTAGGTAATCCCAGTTTACCCACGGGACGGTTCTAACGACTCTGCAATCCAGAGTTCGGCCTGAGCTCAGGTCTTTCAGCTAGCGACTCTGCAAATTCCAGAGTTCTGCCTGAGCTCAGTACTAAGTTCTAACTTAATACTAAATTAATTTCAAAAACAATCTAACAAGGGTCTAGCGACTCTGCAATCCAGAGTTCGGCCTGAGCTCAGGTCTTTTTCGTTCTAATGACTCTGCAATCCAGAGTTCGGCCTGAGCTCAGGTTTTTTTCTAAACTCTAACTTAAATATAATTAACTTCAAAACAATCTAAAACACTAAACTCTAACTTAAAAATAATTAACTTCAAAACAATCTAACAACAACGTAACGTTTAACTGAAGAAACAAAACCAGAAATCGGAATTTACAACTACAAGTACCGATGAAGTGTTAGAACTAGATGAACAATGATGTTAGAAACTTATGCTAATAAATTAAATTTCTCAAAACAAGTTAGATAATAAAAATTATAAATTTATTAGACTTCAAAACACTTACAAAAAGTATTAACAAATGCTTTATTGAAACTATAATAAAGCAACAATCAATTAATCAACAAAACTTGTTTAATCCAATTCAAATATCAACAATCAATTATTCACAAAAAAAGAAACCTCAAATACTACTTAATGTTACCACCTCCACTTCTGATACAAACTTCAAACAATTGTAGACCTTTACAAGAATTCCAAATGTCACTTAGCCATCCTTAAACCCTGGTCACTGCCGTTAGTCCATTAACTGCAGTTACTGTTGGCAGTGTGACTAATATCAGTTAGTGTAACTGCCGATAGTAGATCTTGAAACGCCGTTAGTGACGTCATACACTGGTTAAGACAAGAAAAATGGCTGCTCCTGAACAAAGAAAGAGACAGCCTGATTGGAAAGAAGAGGAAATATACTCATTAATATATGTTTGGAGCGAGAATTTGGTCGACTTAAGAAGAATAAAAAGAAATAGACACATATATATGAAAATGGAGGAGAAGTTACAAAAGGAGTTTGGTGTATCCAGAGCCGTAGAAGCGATAAAAAATAAGATGGAATCGCTGACAAAATTATACAAGTTAGTAGAATGCATTGTAAATATTTCATGATATACAATAGTTGTAGATGTGTGTGATATCCCGAAGTGCTCTAGTAAACCTGAATAATGGCAGTTAGCAATGTGATCACCACTTTCTTCAGAGTTAACTTCCTCACAATGTGATGTAATGTGTCTAGGAAAAAATTACAATAATTTATATAATTCACATTATATATTGTTATTTTTTATGTCAATTCTGCTATTTTTTTTACTCAATATATAAAAGAATACAACACTAACAGCAGAATTATTTTAAATGTCAGAAAGTGTTTTGACTGAATCATTGGTTCTCTTTGGCTGATTTTATTCTACATCATTAAATAAATTATAAGTAGTATGTTTCACAAAGCAAATATAAATATAGAAGGTCTCTGACTTATGATAGTGATTGAATGCATACTTAATGGTATTATATAGTGTAAATTGATTGGAATGTAAATCAATTCTAAATGCAAATGTAGAATCCCCATCATGCTACAACAAAGGAATAGAAATTCATATTGAAATTTTCAGAAATGAATCAAGTTGAATTTTAATTGATTCTGTTTAGTGACTTGAAGTATATAATAATAACAAGGGAAGCTTGAACTATGTCAAGTATCAATGAGAGCATGAACACCTGGATTATTGAAACATTTACATTTGTTATGGTCATTATATTGAATCCACATGCTTGGGAATTCTATAATAATGATGTATTCCAAAACATGGCAAAATTCTGAGCATTTTGGATACTAGGATGACAGAATATTAATCTAATTTTTTCTATCATTGATAAGCAAAATAAATATATCATAAACATTATTATTATTTCATTAGAATTTAAAATAAATTAATACATTTTATATATATATATTTTGAAAAGATATATCTTATTGCCATAAATTTTTTTATAAAAAAAAATATTGAATCAAATATAAAATTACCATATACACTTATGAATAAGACAAGAATTCTTTTCTGAGAAAAAATTTTAAAGAGGAGGCATAGAACAGTAAAAAATTGAAAGATTTTTTGAAGATAGTAAAATTCACCATTCAGTCAGATCACATGTGCCAGGCACATGATCTATCATATTTGTTCCTAACAAAGTATTATGTTACTGATTCTTTCAATGTTTTTAATAGTCAAAATATATAGTTTTGTATGATTACAAAATTTAATGTTTTTAGGTATATAATTATTTGACACTGCACAAATACAAATAAAATAAATGAAGTGGCCACTTCATCCTGTGTTAACAGTAGGATCCAGCATATTTATTTTGAAAATATCTATTTCTTCTCATTTCTGTTATTAGAAATATACAATGTGTGTGAATGTTCATATTTAAATATATTCAAAAATATTTATTGGGTGCTTCACAAATAAGATTGAAAGTGAGTAGACTAATTTTTTTTAGTGAGAAATATAGCTGCCACTATTGTATGCAGGGCTGCCAAGAGAAATTTTCGGGCCCATGAAAAGTCTATGATCTGGGCCCCATTTAAAAATGTGCATCACTTTAGTTTAATAAAAAATCACACAAAACATTAAACATTTATTTAAAAAAAGTGTACAATAAATTCAAAATTTGATATATTACATACCATACAAAATACAAACATTAAATAAAAAATAGAATTTTTAAATTTTTATTGCCTCATCCTCATCTGCATCATCCACTTCCTCGCTTTATGGTCAGTGAAATCTTTAATTATCTGGTCATAATCAATTTTCATTGCTAGGTCATATTTTTTAGATATTATTATTATTATTATTATTATTATTATTATTATTATTATTAAAGAAAAGAAGGGCTTACTCCATGGTATTACCCTGGAAAAGAAAAGAAGTAAAAAGTGATGGAAAAGAAAAGAGTAAAGAAGTTGAAAGTTCCACCAAAAGGAGTGTGGCAGAGCACTAGAGAAAATAGGAAAGCAAAGCAACCTCCCCGGGGACCCCAGAGTGTATGCTGCTTATTTACAAAATATACAAAACAGAAATTTAGTACATAAAATTTACAGAAGAAAAGATGAAAACAGTTTTTTCAATTTCTTCATGGGTCCAAAGTTGAGTGAAAAAATGACATCAAAATTATTTTAATTAAGCTTTCAAGTCCAACAGAAATTTCATACAGTCCAAATGAAAGTTCCTTTAACTTCTTGAGTGATGTTTCAAGTTTGATGGATAAAGTCCTCTTGTACAGCAAAGTCCAATGAAAGAATCTTTTAAATCTTGTTCCAACGATGTCATTAACCTAGAAGGAAAACTAACCATCTAGCAAAATAAAACAACATACCAAAACTGCATATAAGACTTAAGCAATAACTCAGAATATATAGCACTAGATTGCAGTTCTATATTAAATATTCAACAAAACAACATTTCATTAACGTTTTCGACCTATTCGGCCATCATCAGATACAGAATAGAACATTCGAAAAAGAACATACTTTTAGAATAAAAAATTTTTTAAAATCGATTACATCATCAAATATTTAAATAAAGCAGGGATTATTACTACATACAAAAAATTTTTTATAAATATTACAAAAATATATTATAAGCTTAAAATATTAATTAGCCACATAACAAGTAGACCTTCTCTTATTACGCACTGACTGACTTCTTTCCTATACTCTGGTTCATAGCATACCTCCAAAGTTGCGGCAGGTCCCACGCTAATATGTCGTTTAATAATTTTTTCTTTTTACCCCTTCTTAAAATTTCAATCGTCTCTGCTACTTCCGGTTGCGTACGTTTTAAGAGTGGTTTTACAATCCTAGTTTCGGCCCATTTTATGTTTAAATCTGCTGCATATGCTTCTGTGGCTAAGGCGGTAGTTAATGTTCCTTGTTTAATATTTCTTCTATGCTCTGCGAGTCTTTTTCTCAAATTTCTCTTAGTGACTCCAATATACGAAGCTTGTTCCCCTGTTTCCATGTTAATTGTTGGAATGTCATAAACTCCACTTCTTTCCATTTGTTTTATCGGTTCTTTCTCGTTTCTCAGGAGTCCAAAGATAGTCGGGCCTCTATATGCTGCTAGTTTATAATTGCTGTCTCTAGCCACTTTCTTAACAGCGTTTAAATCCTTTAAGTGGTATGGTACTGGTTTAAAGCCATTCCGGGCGTCAGGTGGGTTTCTCTTTTTACTATCTTGCTTATTAATATTATTGCGCACTTCTCTTAGAATACTTCCTAGGAAGGATTTCTTATATCCATGCTTTTTTCCTATATCGGTTATGTATTTAAATTCTCGTTGTAATATATGTTCGTTGCTAGAGTACAGGATCGCTCTTCGATAGAAACTCCTAAATGCGGATTTCTTATACTTTAACGGGTCATTAGACCAGTTCGGTATTAATACAGGGGTGTAGGTAGGTTTCCTGTAGACGCCTGTTGTTAGTGCTCCATGGTCTAATTGGATCTCTAGATCTAGAAAATGCACTCCAGTTCTACTATTTTGTTCTTTTTTGAGATGCAGTCCATATTGATTCATTGTCATGGCTTTAGCGAATTCGTCAATTTTTTCTTCTCCTTTCCATATAACTAAAATATCGTCAATATACCTGACATATAGTTTCATTTCCATACTAAAATTTGGTAGAATTCTTTCCTCTACTGCCCGGAGGGTGATCTCCGCGAGGACTCCTGCCATCAGGCTACCGATAGGTACACCAAGGAGCTGTTTATATACTACATTTTTTAATGTGTAGTATGACTCATGACATATGAGGTGCACAATATTACGTAATAATTGTGACTTTTCATTAGCTCTCGGGATGTTCTGCATAAGGAACCGGTAGAAATACAAGGATACTGGTTCCACTTTTAGGGACGGGTATAACGCTTCGAAGTGAAAGGTGGTAAAAACGTTTTTATCATTAAATTCCATATTTTTAACTTTACTTAACACCGATGTAACAATAGTTGTTGACGTTTCGGTTTCTCCTAATATCTTGTTACAGCACTTAGTGATTACTCTTTCTAACTGGTAGGTCGGTGCATTTGTTTTTTCTACTATCGGTCTCACTTGGATTGGTGTCTTATGGGACTTTACGTATGCGAATAGCCTTGGTGCTATAGGCGTTTCAGTTTTTTGGATCTGCCAGCATTGGGGGAAGTTCTTGTCGTTTATTACAGCTTGAACTCTCCTTGTTATAGAATCTGTGGGATCTACGCGGAGTTGCTTAGGTTTAGTTTCCGAAATGTATTCTTCTAGGAACTTTTCATATGTTTCCTTCTTTAATATCACTAATTTTTTAGTTTTGTCTTCTCTCGTGACGACATAACTATTATCATTGATCCATTTTATCGCTTTCCTTATCTGGTTTCTTACATTCCAACAATTAACATGGAAACAGGGGAACAAGCTTCGTATATTGGAGTCACTAAGAGAAATTTGAGAAAAAGACTCGCAGAGCATAGAAGAAATATTAAACAAGGAACATTAACTACCGCCTTAGCCACAGAAGCATATGCAGCAGATTTAAACATAAAATGGGCCGAAACTAGGATTGTAAAACCACTCTTAAAATGTACGCAACCGGAAGTAGCAGAGACGATTGAAATTTTAAGAAGGGATAAAAAGAAAAAATTATTAAACGACAGATTAGCGTGGGACCTGCCGCAACCTTGGAGGTATGCTATGAACCAGAGTATAGGAAAGAAGTAAGTCAGCGCATAATAAGAGAAGGTCTACTTGTTATGTGGCTAATTAATATTTTAAGCTTATAATATATTCTTGTAATATTTATAAAAAATTTTTTGTATGTAGTGATAATCCCTGCTTTGTTTAAATCTTTGATGATGTAATCGATTTTAAAAAATTTTTTATTCTAAAAGTATGTTCTTTTTCGAATGTTCTATTCTGTATCTGATGATGGCCGAATAGGTTGAAAACGTTAATAAAATGTTGTTTTGTTGAATATTTAATATAGAACTGCAATCTAGTGCTATATATTCTGAGTTATTGCCTAACCATCTAGACAAAACAGATGAATAGATGACCAAACAAATTTTTTTTTCTTTTGTAAATTAAGAGCAAGTGAAAACCTGAAAAGACATAACTAATTAACATATAAAAGTTCTACTATTTTATTCTTTTTTGAGATGCAGTCCATATTGATTCATTGTCATGGCTTTAGAGAATTCATCAATTTTTTCTTCTCCTTTCCATATAACTAAAATATCGTCAATATACCTGACATATAGTTTCATTTCCATACTAAAATTTGGTAGAATTCTTTCCTCTACTGCCCGGAGGGTGATCTCCGCGAGGACTCCTGCCATCAAGCTACCGATAGGTACACCAAGGAGCTGTTTATATACTACGTTTTTAAATGTGTAGTATGACTCATGACATATGAGGTGCGCAATATTACGTAATAATTGTGACTTTTCATTAGCTCTCGGGATGTTCTGCATAAGGAACCGGTAGAAATACAAGGATACTAGTTCCACTTTTAGGGACGGGTATAACGCTTCGAAGTGAAAGGTGGTAAAATCGTTTTTAACATTAAATTCCATATTTTTAACTTTACTTAACACCGATGTAACAATAGTTGTTGACGTT
>AYEL01086343.1:0-15407 GCA_000484575.1 Olivierus martensii
GAATCTCACAAAGCAAGAACCAATTACCATATTTTACATATAGTTAATACTTCGAATAGTGCGAGAAATTTGTGGAACCAATTATTCGCACTAATCGAGGCCTACCTGTATTTTAAAAAGGGAAAAATGCAATGCAAGCATGTAAAAAGATTTGCAATGTGTATGGTAAAGATGCTTTATCAGAAATGCTTGTGCCAAAAGTGGTTTGCCAAATTTCATTCTGATGATTTCAATGTTAAAGATGCACCATGTTTAGGAAGATGACCAGTGGAGATTGATAATGACAAAATAAAGGTGTTAGTCAATTCAAATTGTCACTACACAACATGAGACATTGCAGAAATTCTAAACATATCAAAATCAAATGTGGAAAATCATTTAAAAGTGCTTGGGTATGTGAGTAAACTCAATGTTTGGGTACCACACCAACTTAAGGAAGTTGATCTGGTTAAATGCATTACCATATGAGATTCACTTTTGAAATGTGAAGAAAACAATCCATTTTTGAAACTTATGATAATAGGTGATGAAAAATGGATCATCTACAGTAACATCAAATGAAAAATATTATAGAGCAAGTGTGATGAACCAGTCCAAAATACTTCAAAAGCAGATCTTCATCAGAGGAAGGTTTTGTTGTTGATTTGGTGGGATTGCAAAGGCATTGTGTTTTTGAGCTGCTTCCAAGGAATGAAATAACAGTTCACATTTGAATTAATCAACAGCTGGATAAATTAAATAATGCTATTTATCAAAAATGTCCAGAATTAGTGAATTGCAAAGGCATTGTGTTTCATTAAAATAACACCAGACCACATTCATCATTGGAGACTCGCCAGAAATTGTTGCAGTTAGGATAGGATGAGTTACCACACCTCCTTATTCACCAGACCTTGCACCATTCATACTTTCACTTGTTTTGCACTCTTCATAATTTTTTAAAAGGAAAAACCTGATTTCAATGATGGTATCAAAAAATACCTGGATCAGTTTTTGCTGCAAAAGACGTACTTTTATTGAGCACAGAATTATGAAGTTGAGTCAAAAAGATGGCAAAAAATAGTGGATTAAAATGGTCAATACATTATTGAATAGAGTTATTGTTTAATATCAAAAAGTTTTGTGTTATTTATTTATAAAAAAAAAATCACATGGGACTTATTGGCCAACCCAATAGATAAGTTGGATTATTTATATTTTATTGTACTAGATATGATTTGTTTAATCATTTTTTGTTTCAATATGTAAACCCATGCCTTTACAAGTTAAAACTATTTCTTGTAAAGATTTTTAATTATTTATGTAAGCACATGAATTTTCTGGAATGCTCTATATTGAAATATATATAAAAAAGTTCTTGTTTTGCAAGTTACATGATCATTTGCATATATTGTCTATTGCATAACTATAAGAACTAGGTATATATATTTTTGAAATATTTCTGCAAGTGAAAAAGCCACACTTTTTCTTTAAAATATTTAAAAAAATTTTTAGTTTATAAATTCTTTATTTAATAATTTAATTATAGCAAATGTTAATATGAAGTTAAAAAAAATACAAGCATTTTTAAAACTCAAAACAATTTTTTATATTTTGTTAAAATTTAACAGAAATTATCAGAAAGAAAACTGTACACGTTACGAAAACATTTCTTGATTGCAATTTTTCCAAATTTTTTAATTTAACAAAAATCATGTCATTAATATTTCTTTTTATATAAATAGACTTAATTTTAATAATTATATAGCTAACTGCATTTTAAATTTCTGCTACCACATGATGGTATATAGCAGGGCTGTCCAATATGCGGCCCGCGAGGCTTTCCCAATTTGTGATATAATATTACTTTTTAATGTTTTTTCACTTTGATTTATTACTTTTTTTAAGAGATTAATAAAACGAATCCTGAAATTGAATTATATTAACTTAATTAATTAATTTTTCTTAATTATTAGTAATTATTTAATGATCAACAAGCTATCAATGACACCACATTTTTATAGGATACTTAATCACGTCAATTTTAGTTTTAGCTATTTCAGTTTAAAGTTTTGAATTGTGACTGTATTTTAGTTATTTTTTGATTTCTAATACTCACCATTTCAGTGATTGTGTGACATTTGTTGTGGCATTCTAGTTTAATTTAATTTTAATGTTTAATTTAATTTTATTTTATGTTTTTATTTTTATTTTACCATGAATTTGTAGCATTTGTGAAATGAATGAGAAAAAAACGTAAAATATTCGGAAAGTAATATCAAAGTTTGGTAGTACAGTGTTCCTTGGATATAACGCTCTCGTTTATACCGCGGATTTGGATATACCATGGGTCTTTCCTGTTCCCCATTCGTTTGAAAGAGATTCTGAGAAAAATGTAATACATCACATAATCAACGTCCATCCATCACAATACGAGGATGGATTGCAGAAAAAGGAAGATTACGAATCTTCTTGGATAAATTTGACAGCTTTCTCTTATTCTGTAATTTAGAATCACTAAATTAAAAATAAGAAAAGCCGTCAGTTATAGCGCAGTTCTTATAACGCGGGTCGGATCACCACCCCGCAAACCCGCGTTATAACCGGGGACCACTCTACTTATTTGTGTGATAGTGCATTTTCTAACACGAAAATTGTTAAGAATCGATACGGAACCTGCCTTGAAGATTCTTCTTTTACATATTCTGCGGATAACTAAACAGGAATGGATGTAAATATCCAGCCCTTGTAAATGCTCCTGCCTGCCCTCATTTATCACATTAAATAGGTACATACATACTATTTTTATAATTTTTAACTGTTTATATTTTATAACTTTTTTTAATATGTTTATTGGATGCAATCTGGTAAATATAATTTTGTAATAAGGTTTGTTAATCTGGAAATAAAATTGGTTTCCAAAAAGCATTATATTTATGCGTTCTGTTTGTTGAGACAATAGCGAGACAAAGCCCGCCCCTTTTTTTAACTGCGGCCCTCCATATCTCTAGTAAACACGGCTATGGCCCTCGGGTTCATTATAATTGGACAGCCTTAGTATATAGGTAATAATGGTCTCACAACTATGGGATCAATTAATTTTAATTTTGAGTAACCATTTATAAATTTTTCTCATCTTTATTTCTGATAGTAATTTCCAGCTTAAAATATTTATTTTCATATAATTGTTTATATAAAAATATGTTTTAAACATTAATAAAACTTTTAGTAACTTACCTTCTTCATTTTTTTCAGTATCTTGATTAAAATCATTCTCGGTTTCTGGTAAAGATTTATCAATGGGTTTTGGTAGAGATTCTGGCAAAGACAAATTAGTTATTTTTTTGGTAGGTTTGCTAATATCTTTAGTATCTGGAGTATCATTTTTAATGTTTGATGCTGAAGTTTTTGAATTATCCTCTGTAGTTTGGCCAGCAACTTTTTCTGCTGATATAACAGGACTAGGTTGAATTAAATTTTCATCTTTTGCATTTGCATCTATCTTTACTGTAGCCATTTTGTTTTGTTCTTCTGGCATAATTTTGTTTGAAGGAGATTGGGTTTGATTATTACTAGCTTTGACAACTGTTTTGTTTATTTTTTCAGATTGAGTAGGCGGATCTTTCTCTACCTGACCAACTGGTTTTACATCATTAATAGCTTTGTTAGGGACAGTTTTATTGGCATTTTGAGATTTATCACCAGTAATATCATTTGTTTTTTTTGGTTGATCTGAATCCGATTCTAAAGTGGACTTATCTGTTGCTGATTCATCTGAAATTTTAAATAATCTTTAAATGAAACAATTTTTATAAAAATAATTATTTTTTAGCAATTTAATTTACTTACATAAAGTAGATTGTGGGGATGAATTCGGAGAAATTTCTTTTTTACCAATTTCTGAAAAATAAAGAAAATCAAATCAGGAAATAATCATTCCCATCTTGTTAAAAGTCAAAATTTTTTTACTAATATATGATGATAATATATCATCAATGGAAGTTTTATTGAAATAATAAGATTTAGAACATATAAGTTCATTTTTATCTGCTTTTATGATTATGTAATCAAAAATAGACTAGCACATTAAGCACTATCATTAAAATACACCAAAAATTTATTTAGGAACATTTTTTGATATCATAGATATTGTGAATGTTCCTAAATAAACAAAGAATAAGTTAATGGAACTACATCAAATTTCAAAGAACTGGCGTTTTTGTTTTCTAATGGAACTACATCAAAGTTTCTTCAAGCTTTGATGTACAGTCAAACCTGTTTTTATGCAGTCTGTTTTTGTACGTTATTTTTTTTGTGCAAAGTTTTATGTGCAATTTTTTTTGTGCGATATATAAAAAACTTCCATCAAATGCATATGACGAATAAAAGTTAATTAAAAAAAATAACGCACAAAAATGGACCGTATAAAAACAGGTTTGACTGTAGTTCCGTTAGCTTATTCTTAACTGTTTTATTGTTCTAAACAGAAAGCTGATGATGATATCGAAAATGTTCCTTAAAAATTTTTGGTGTACGAATGATACTACTTTGTATGCTATTCTATTTATTTTTAATAAGATTTAGGTATTATTACTTATGAAATTCAATTTACAAAATAAATCACAGTATAGATTCAATAGTATGTGTCTATTCATCTGTAGTTCCATTTATGCTATGCACCACTTTTTACATAATTGAAGTTATTTAGTGCAGACGTCTTTCATTTTGTTTTTACCAATATATAAAGGATAACACTAATGAACCTTAGCTAATCCTTTGATAAAATCTGAAATGAAGTTCTGGAATTTATTCCATTATTATTTTTCTTTACCAGCACTGCACTATAAGAAATGATTAATAAGATTGAAAAGTGGAGAAAAAAACAGTCAAAATTTGTCTAATTATGCCTTGAAGGCAATGGAATTTTAATGAATTGAAATAATTTGAATTAATTTTAATGCAATTTCTGAATTACTAACAATCTAATAATTAAAGTAAGAATGATATCAAGTTGATGGGATTTTTTGAATGATCACTCTTCACAGTTCTTCTCTGAAGTCAGGTCTAATATATCTTGGAATTTTGCTAGACAACAGATTAATTTGGAAGCAATGTATAGACTTCATTGTTATAAAAACTTTTAAAACTCTTTGAGGTTATAGAAAAATTTTGGATGACAGAGGATTCAAACCAAGATTATTTTTATTGGATATACATCAAAGACAACCATTATTATTTATATTTCATTTGATGGTGAAGAGTTTTTTTAGACTTGCAGGTCTGTGTGTGAAAAGATTCAAAGGATGAACTGTCAACATCATAGGGGCTGAGAACTGCTCCTACTGCTGCTCTCAAAGTCATCTTGAACATTTCCCTTTTGCATTTGTATTTTGAGGTGAGTGTCCAGAAGGGTTGTTATAGGCTTCATTGTTACGGAAGGAGGATTTCTTGAGCCACAAAGTGAAGCATTCATCTTTTGAATGGGACAAGACACACAATGATATTTTTGAGATGGTCAAGAATTTTATGGTTCCCAGATTTAAGCTTCTTCAGCCCTTTCACTGTTATTTTTCCTAGTTTAGAGGGATTGAGGGAATGAATCTGGATTCAGTGTCAAGGTTGGACTGGTCTGGTATACAAACAGTTCTAAAACCTCCCCTGGTAAGAGAGTAGGGAGCAAAGATGCCTTATTCTTATCCCTTTGGACAGTTTTCCACTATCTTTCAGGTAGAATCTATGCTATTCCTGTATTTGTTAATCTTGATAGGGAAACAAAATAAATAAGTACACTGCCAAAATTAAGAAAACTATCATAAAAAACTTTCAGCACTATGGCAGGAGATAAACAAATGTAAATAATTCACTCAACAAGTTTAAAATAAAGAAGCGCTTTTGACTTATTAAAATCCTTTTCAGCTTCCATAAATAGAACAACAAATTCTTAAAGAATTTGTTGTTTTAAAAATTTCAAATTGTACGTGCTGCGTTCTTTAAGAATTTGTTGTTCTATTTATGGAAGCTGAAGAGGGTTTTAATAAATCGAAAGCACTTCTTTATTTTAAACTTGTTGAGTGAATTATTTACATTTGTTTATCTCCTGTCATAGTGCTTAAAGTTTTTTATGATAGTTTTCTTGATAGGGAATTGTTAACAAATATATTTATATCCTATCAGACAGTCAAGCTGCTTTAAAAGCCTAATAATTCTTACTTTATTTCAAAGCTTGTATCATTGTCATCATCTCACTGTGGAACTGGTTATCAGGAACAAAATTCAATTCATTTGAGCACTAGGGTAAAAGAAATTGAGGCAATGAGGTTGCTTGTGGACTGGCCAAGGAAGGGGTTTCTCGTGATTTTTACTGGATCTGATTCCCAAGGTGGGGTCAGGTCCAATAAAGACAAGAGAAGCCCAGGGTGGTATCAGATATGATGAATTTAGACAGACTGTCAGCTCAACACCTGTCCTATTGGAGATTTATTCCTGGGCTAAAGCAAGCAAAGGCTCTTATTTTAGATACTTCTTTATACAGAACTAAAGAGTTTTACATTGCATAAAAATCAAGTTAGGATTGTTATAGGACTCCTCACAGAGCATTGCCATCTTAGAAGACATCTTCATCTAATTGGAATTGCTGATAATCCCAATCATAGATGATGTGAACAGAAGTTTCATCTCCTGACATTTTCTATAAATTGTGGCCTTTTCAAGGTTAAGATATGATCTTCTAAGATTGCATTTTCTTGTACTGGATGATCTTTTTATAGTCCCTCTATTATCATTTGTGTGTAAGATTGGGACTTCTACAGAATAATCCTGTTAGGAATGGACAACAGATCATTGGTTAGTCACAGGGCAAATTGGTTAGTGCCAGGGCTGTTTAAAGCCTTCTTTATTATTACTACTGAGTGATGCCATCTTTGAATTAATAAATGAATTATATTTTTAACTAAATTTATTTGAAGAAAAAACTTGCTTAGCCTGGGATCAAATTGAGGATTTTCAAGCTAACATCTTGATATCTTAATTGCCAACCAAAAAAATGTCTGAAAAATCAACCTGGCAGGTGATCTTAACTTATCTATCATCATAGCCATCTACCAAGTTCAGGCAGATGACCATGGTGATAGAACAGTTAAGATCACCTGCCAACTTCTTCAGACATTTTTTTTAGCTAGTTAGGAATATTTGGATTACTATTATTAATTTAGAATTTCAATCATAGACATTAGACTGGTACAGCCAGAGATGGCACAAACATTAATCCAAATTATTTCAAATCATTAAAATTCTATTACTATCAAGGAATAATTAAGTAGTCAAATTCAATTTGAATAATTCCCTTATTATTCAAATTATAACGAAGTGTTAGTTTTATGAATGTTAGTTTATATATAAAAAGAGCTTTTAGTATTGTGAATTGAAAATTAGAAATTGATGATTGGGAATTTAACTTCCATTTATGGCATTGTAGCTATAATTAGAATCTCTGTCATAATTTGTTTAATAGCAAAATTATGACATTCTCTCTTTCTTAGATTTACATTAATCCTTCTTTCCATCTGATATTAAGAATTCTTTCATATCTTCAATATTATTGGCCAACATTTCTATATCAATATATCAAAACACAAATGAAGTACCATAATAACACAAGATGTAGAGAAACTACTATAAATAAAATTTTACTAGATATTTTTGCTATTACGTCAAAGAATCATCATCTTCAGTCTTTTATTCTAAAAGAATATGTGAAGAACTTAACTCTGATCTATTTTATAGATCAGAGTAGATATAGATCTAATATATGCTCTTTATTATTTTCATTATTATTTAAAGTATTATGTTTAGTTTAAGAATTAACTCATTTTTCACATTCTCTATCTCATCAATTAGAAATTGTGTGTTGTGACATCATCCATTACTACTTCATATACTGGAATTATTGTGATGCCATTGCTATGACATATTGACATCATAACTCTGATGATAATCTGGGACATCAAAAAAGATGATATGTATGATATAGCAATGGATGAAGTCAGTAATTGTTGTCATAACAATGACACACACTGATGACATTTGTGATGTCATTCACTGTTATGCCATTTGTGTCAAACAATGACATTTGTGTTATCATTGTAATATCATGCTTATGAGATCATGAATCATCCTTACTTCCTACTTTGCAACATCAACAATAGTCAGAAGAGGCTGAAGGATTTAAACACATATTTTAAATTACAATCCCAAAACGCCCCATAATTGAGGCAATACTGGTCTAGAGCAGGGGTCAGCAAACTGGCTCGTGAGCCACATGTGGATCTTTGGGTTCATACATGTGGCTCTGAAGTAAAATTGAAAATGGAAATAAAACTATCATAGTTTCATTTATAAAATTTTTAAAGAATTTTCACAGATAAGTGATTTGATTTGTTTTATGGATCTCACAAAACTTCATGGCACTAAGACGTGCAAAGTGTGATGTCAGGGAAGGGAAAGGGAACGTGGAGGGGATGGTTGAACACAATGAGAGCAATCTTTTGCATGGTACTGCCTACAATATGAAAAAATTGCTGTCATTGGTTTTAATCAGTGCAAGCAATAAGCACTAAGACTCATGCTCACACTGATTAAAACCAATAAGAGCAATTTTTTATATGTTTTTTGTGATTTTTTTCTTCATTTAATAAAGATATAATTAATATTATAAATTGTTATAATATTAATTCCTCAATTAAGTCAATGTTTAAATTTTCCTTATTTGTAAAAATATATTCATGGCTCTCAAATAATTTTAAATTGTTATTTTGGCAAGTTTGGCTCTTCTGTCTCAAAAGTTTGCCGACCCCTGATCTAGAGTACCCTATATTACCTGCAAAGATTGGTGCTGATAGTTTAAACAATATGAGAACCTAAGTGAACAGACAGATAGAAAGAATGACTCCATGTTCCCATCCTTGAGGCAATTTTGGTTTTGGGTATCCTATGTTACTCATAGGATCATGAGAAGTCATCCTACAAAGTTTAGCCTGATAGGTTAAACAGTGTATGAGCCTATGCAGAACAAAGAAATTGTATTTTGTATATATGTATGTATAGATTATGTAAATAACTTTCATTCCCAAATTGTGTCTAAGATAGAGTTCATCTATATTAAAGCTGATCTATTTACAATGATGAGAAATAAAAATTTTCAATATTTGTATGACATAAATACAGATAGTCCTTAGCTTACAATAATTATGTAATCAGTAAATTCTCTGATTGGTTAATGCAATTCCATGGGTTAGAGTCCTGATCCAATAGTCTGATATAAGGAAAGCATTCTTTTTGGTGTCTGATTCTTGTAGTTTTGTGTTCATTATGTTTATTAAGGCTGAACTCACACGAATCACAACACAGTGGTTACCATGTGATTAGGTTGTGGCCGCAATCGGCCACTTGGGAACCACTTATATGTGCAGTCGGTAAGGGACTGCGCATATTTATGCACAATCCGTTACCAATTGCTGATTGACAGGAAGTGCTGTCGGCAGCTAGTGGTCGGCATGCCAAACTGTGTGAATTGCGCACTGATGACCACAATTTTGTGAATGATATCGACCACAAGTTGCAACAGCCGTTAAAACCGACTTCAGTTTAGTGGTCCATCTGAGTTAGATTATGCATTTCTATATTAATATAATTATAATTCATGACTGTCCTTAAGAAGCCACCATTTTCAGATTGTGGCATTGTTCTGTTGTGGTTCGTGTGAGTTCAGCCTAAGAAAATGACAATAGAAAGAGAGAAAGAATTAAATTACCAAATTTAGAAAATTCAAAAAATTGTTCTGTAATTTAATATCAAAGCTATGGTTCTAAGTATATAGTGTTTCAAAAACTAAATCTTTCACTTCCAAATAGCAGAGAGAATATATTCTTTGGATTTCTTTCAACAACAAAATCTATCAATTCTATAGATTGCTAAATTAACAATTCAAAACATTACAGTTTCATTACTATTGCCACATAATTACAACTGAAATTGGTAATTTTGTTATGTTAGAGTTATACAAAAGCATAAAATCCAGTTTAGTTTTTAAATCAGAATGAAATTTGCATCTTTTAAAAATGATCAACCAATACATCAAAATTTAAAAAAAGGATCAATGACAAATTAATGCTATTTTTGATATATAGTTTTATAGATTGATATAATTTGCTAGAGTTAAAAATTCACCTTTACCAATGTGATTAAATGTGTAATTGGAGAGTCCACTGATATAAAAAAATATGTATACAGTAAGACATCACTTAACACTGCTCCGTTTAATGCTGTTTCAATATAACGCGGTTTTTTTGAATTCTATATTTTTTATTGATTCACTTTGGTGCGGTTTTTCAAACCATTATACTCACATAAATCTGAAATCACACTTATTTGTTGCTTTGATATTCTTATGCCATCTCACAATGCGTTTGATATCAGTTCAGTGCAGTAACTTAAATACGAAAGCTGCTGCGGTCACAGTTCATATTTATGATCGTTCATCAACATTATTTTACAGTTAAAGTTTAGCCACTATTACAGAAATTATGGAACAGTTTATGCAAAATGATCCAAATTTTGATAGAAGTTCAAAGGCAAAATGAAGTGTCATGGACTAGCAATGTCTTGATTTCGAATGTTGCTTGCTAACGAAAGAGGAAAAGACACACCAGATTTTTCATTAGATGATTCTTAATGAAAAACAAAAAGTATCACATGAAGAAGAACCTTTATTTACTTGAATATTTTTGATATTCATTAATGATTTATGAATACAAATGGATATTAATAAAAAATGTCTGTAATTAATGTAATACAATAGTAATAATATATATTACAAAATAAAAAAAGGTACATATATTTTTTTATTCACTGTTCCGTTTCACCTATTCTCATTATTTACGTGTTATGATGACCTCGTTTAATGCTGTTTCATTTAGCGCTTTGTTTTTTTGGAATGTATCCCCCGCATTAAATGGGGTCTTACTGTATTGTGAAAATGGCACCAATTTGAATCTGGTGTTTATATAAATCTCAACCTATCAATTGATCCCTTTTGAATGACAAATTTTATTCTGGTTTAATATATATAAAATTATATCCCCAAATAAGATATTTGTTATTTGGTGTGCATATTGGTAAACATAACCGATAATAATAATTTGTACTATTTATTAATGATGAATAATAATTCAACAATAACTTAGTCAACAATACTGTTGCCTTAAGCAGAATATAATAAAAATAATTCAATTTCGGTTCTAAATCATTTAATGACTAACAATTCTTACCGATATTAGTATGACGTAAAATGCCCTTGATCCAGTATAAATTCAGTAGCAATTTGCAATTTTCCAAATAGTCAGACCTATCGCAAAACATATCACATACATCTTTATTGGTAGTAAACTGACTACCTAGACTGTTCGCATCCATTCCGGCAAAGTCAATATACTTCTTTAAATTTCGAAAATTCCAGCAAATATCGTTATTCACATTCAAGGGTATTTTTTTGCTTTCACTGATCAGTTCATTTCTCAATTCTTGTTTTTTCCAAACTTCTCCTATGCTACAATTATTTAAATCCTTGACAAATATTGCAATTTCTTGGCAGTAAGAATTATCATCATCATCACTATTCACGTTAAGACAATATTTTAAAGTTTCGTCTACTTGAGATATGGAGACTAGAGATAACAGTTCGGGCGGAAATTTACAAGTGATGTTACCTTGGTTGTTATTTACTGGCTGACAAATTACTCTACCTACCATTAACACCAAGAAAAACGAATATAAGTCCTTCTGATTCCACATTTTTGTTTTAATAATAATTTACATCAAACTATTTTTCTTTTTCATCATCTCCGTCATTAACCGTCATTCGTCCTCTAGTGGTAGAAATATCTATAGGATTTCTTCTATTATTTTATTTTTTTTAATTTAAATCTTTAATGACGAAATCAGTATCTATAATTTTATATAAAAATTAAATTAATAAATAATAAATTTTTTGATAACTTTTGCTTTGGATCATGATGATTATATGATGGCGGAATGGCCAATGACCGCCATCTTGTTGGCTACCATACAACTATTATGATCCAGGGAAACTTTTGCTTTGGATCATGATGATTATATGGTGGCGGAATGGCCAATGACCGCCATCTTGTTGGCTACCATACAACTATTATGATCCAGGGCAAAAATAACGTAGTAAAGCGTTAGTTAGCCATGTAGAGGATCTGAGTTCAATTCCATATATTCAGGGCTCCTGCTCGTCCCATTGAATCTCACCTTTCATCTGACAACTGACCGCATTACGTGTGTACACACTGCTTTAGTTATAACTGGAAAGCTTTTTAAATGAGAGAAAATATGGCTATATGTTAGAGAAAATATAGCTATACGTTTTTTATCGCCGGATTTGCCAAAATTTTAAAATGTAAATATTATTTTTTTGTATAATTTACTAAAATTAGTAAGCATAAATTGAAAAATTGCAATCACCTAAAGGACATATTGAATGAATGGCTGATGATAATTTGTAGATCATCCGACTTACTATTCAAAATATGTCGCTTAAAATGAAAAACGAATGAATCAAAATCACGAATTAAAATCGATCTACTCTCGCAATTCTCTAACTATTTCTGATTCGGTAAACAGATTCCGATATTGATACCAAACGGCCAGCCATTCTACAACTCTCACAAATTTGCCATATAGTGTATGTGATGAAGTCTGAAGAATTGAATGATGAAGACTATCTGTTTATATCTCTTAAAGAACGTGACTTGAAATCGATTCTAGTTCTTAATAACGTTAGTAGTTGCTCGGGAATGGTACCCAGAACCAGCCCAAGGCATGATGCAAGTGATGCACAGCATCAGGGCGCCACCGTATGGGGGGCGCCTTACAAGATTATTTAGATACTATTGTCTTTAAGGAAATATAGGGGGCGCTATAAAAGAACTTTGCAGCAGGGCGCCGACTACCCTAGGGCCGGCTCATTATTTAGATACTATTGTCTTTAAGAAAATATAGGGGGCGCTATAAAAGAACTTTGCAGCAGGGCGCCGAGGGCCGGCTCTGATGATACCAATGATGCCGCCACTTCGTATCTGATAAAAACGAAGGGGTGTAAAACTATGAAAGAAGATTAGAAAGATGTTTTAATAAAAATACACAGTTATTCCACTTGATTATCTAATTATTGTTGTTATATTACAAAACAAATTACAATGTCAAAGAAGGTTCCTATGTTGAGGATGGAAAATTGGATAAACAGTATTTTTCTGACATTTTGAGCAAACTATTCATCCGATTTCGATGTAGTTTTCTCTTTTTTTAATGCTCAGAATAACATGCTGTAATTGGAAATATTCTTCTATCTGTTACGCTTTTGGAGTTGGGACTTACATTTGTCCTAATTTGCATCTGAAAGACCACCCATGACTTTATATTTGTTCGCAATAACAGGATTTTTTATACAAACTGGATAGATTGCTCAATGTTAGAAAAACGAAATTGGCGAAACGTTGTAATTTCGGCCAACAACATGGCGGACGCAAACGTAAATTCGACGATATGGCAAATTGACTTTGTTAGGATATGGTCATCACACTTATTAACATAAATGGGATACATCTGGCTACCAAAACAATGCCAATTTCCTATTTCGTCGAAGTTACATTCGCGTCCGCCATGTTGTTGGCCGAAACGTTTCGGCCGACTTCGTTTTCTAACAAGAGCAGTCCATCCAGTTAATATAAAAAATCTTGGCAATAACATCTTTGACATAACTCTAACGGTTAGTGATTTATTGGAGATGTAAGAGATTTTTGGTACAGGGTGAACCAGCAGTGGCTGAAATTGAAATGCTGCTGATGATGATACATTATTTCATTATTTTCCGGTCACCCTGTATATCCAGCAGTGGCTGAAATTGAAATGCTGCTGATGATGATACATTATTTCATTATTTTCCGGCACTTAATTTGGAGTTTAAGAGAAGTACTGTTTTATTTTTCAGGTTGACAATTTTTCCAGATATTCCTTCATGTTTTGTGAAGTTTAGCATAACAAAGCAAAATAGATGTAACATTGATTTTCTCAACTGTATGCAGGGCCGTGCGGTAGATTTTCTTAGTATGAAGCAAATTTTTTTTATTCCTCCCTTCCCCTGGGGGTTATGTATGTAACTTGTCTCCTGACGACAAAACGCGAAGACCGAAATCGAAAGACAGGCGGTCCAGATCCGTATGAGGTTCCACCGCAGGCTCCCAGTGACGGATGTGGGCACCACCAAATCAGTCCCGATTCCGTGTAGGAGCCCACAGGCGGGCCCCCAGTGACGGACCTCGAAAACCACCAACGCGAGGTGACCCCTTTAGTCGCCTTTTACGACAGGCGGGGTCGGACGGTGGGCATATTCTAACCCCTTACCCACAGGGAGTATGAAGCAAATCTTCGAAATACCGGCCTTTAAATGTTTGATTTCGCTGCTTATGCTGCCGCCTTTCTGTTTCATAGCACGGCACGGCCCTGACTGTACCAATTACAGTGGATGATGCCCTTTAAATGTTTGATTTCGCTGCTTATGCTGCCGCCTGATGCAGCCGCCTTTCTGTTTCATAGCACGGCACGGCCCTGACTGTACCAATTACAGTGGATGATCGGTTAACGAACAGTTCGGATAACGAACACTTTTTTGAAAGATTTTTCGGTTAACGAACATTTCACAGAACAAACTGTGGGACCGCAGACTGACAGAATGACAGATCAGCCGGATGACTGCGTGGTAAAGCTGTGGCTTACCATTCTGGTTTCGGTTAACGAACACTTCACAGAACAAACTGTGGGACCGCAGACTGACAGAATGACAGATCTGCCGGATGACTGCGTGGTAAAGCTGTGGCTTACCATTCTGGAGGATCCGGGGTCCCACTCCTCCAATTTTTTAGGAGGGATCTGGGTCCGGACCATTGAAACCCATTTGTCAATCTTCCGGTTGACCCCATCATGGGTGTTGGTCAGCCTGTGATGATGGCGGCTCTATAAGTGGCCGCTGCCAGATAAAAATATTCCATGAGGATATTTCGGCTTAACTAACCTAACGGAATGATAGGCTTAGACCTTGCGCGCTCGTGGACTTATGGGTAAAGATGGAAAAACAGTAGTTTTCCTGATTAAAATGAACTCGGAGACAACATAAAACAAATCAAAGATTTATTAAAGAAGGTAGGAGAGAGATTTTACATTTTTTCGGTTTTAGAATGGCACCATACCAGGTTAAGGTCAACAGGCTTGGAGATCTCTACCACGACAATGCTATTAATCACTTCCGAAAAATCCTGAAGGAGAGAAAAGCAATCGATATTGGACAGATTCTTTAT
>AYEL01086344.1:0-17277 GCA_000484575.1 Olivierus martensii
ATGGTAAATCGATGATCGGTTAACGAACAATTCGGATAACGAACATTTTCTTGGAACGGATTATGTTCGTTAACCGATCACCCACTGTGTTCTTCCATTCCAATTATAACTGACAAAATAATTCATTAACACGTTTTAATTCAGATCAAAATAATTTTTTATGAAAAAGAATAAAACGTTAAATTTAAAAAGTGTTTATAAAATATTCTATTAAAGTTTATATATGTCATTCTGTATTTATCAAAATTAACTTTTACTTTTGTTAATATTTTAAGGAGAAAATAGAAAAATAACGTGTGTTCGTCATCAGTTGAATGACCTTTAAACACGCACCATATAAACAGCTGTTTTCTGTCTCCAATCAGCTTTCCGATGACTATAAACAGCAAATTTATCTCCACAATTGTACTGCATTGGCTATTGGATAAGCAGATTTCCTAAACTCAGATTTTTTATGGAAAAGCTACGACAAAATCCAAGTCGGTAGTGTGATAAATTTTAATTTTCTGGACATCAACTTGCGTATTTTCTCAAAAAAATCATAAGTACTAAATATATTAATCAATCTATCGATTATTAATAATCGATAGATTGATATGGAAAATGTTTGACTTTATGATGCATTATTGCTCGATATGTGGTGCAATTTTTATGATTGCCGACTTATTTTTGTAAATCATAAATATATATTAATTTATGATGCATTATTGCTCGATATGTGGTGCAATTTTTATGATTGCCGACTTATTTTTGTATATAACCTGCTTGAGTGTAAATTATCATCCTTTAAAATGTAAAGAAATGGAATTTTTAAGATCATCGTATAGAAAGTTTCCAGATCTCGTTTTGAAAATTTGGATATTAAGCACAAAAAATTAAGCACTTCACAGGATGAATAAGTTATTGCAATGATGAATTGCAAAAAATTGTTTAATCGGCGGAAGTACTTTGTTCTTTTTGTGCTTAATTCTGCTGATATTAAAAATGTTTAGCAACCGGTACGGTAATCTATATATTGTATAAATATTCTTGGATTCATAAATATTAACCATATTAGCTTACACTAGTTAGACTTATTATATATACACAATGGTATCATTCAAAATAATTAAAAACCGGTTCTGTTAATTTTCTTACCAAAATGTGTACATGTTAAGAAAAACTTTTCACAAAATCGGTGATTCGCTGAATGAAGTCAATTAGTAGCGATCGATTCCCAGAAAAATCAAATTATACTATAATTTGATTCTTCTGGGCGTCGCCATGTTGTGATCTATGATGACGTTTGGAGACACATAAACAAATCCAAAAAATTCTCCGATTTCTAACGCACTTGTGGTTCCAGAGTAGCAATGACCTCTGTGGCATTAGGGCCGACTCTAGGCGGTAGGCAACGTAGGCGGTTGCTACGGTTGCAAAATTTAGGAGCGGCAAAACCGCCTGAACTAGAGCGGAAAAAATAAACACAACCCATAGGAGCGGCATTTTTTGGGTTTGTCTACGGCGGCAAAAACCTAGGGCCGGCTCTGGTGGCATATACAGGAATGTAGCCTATAAGAGTTTGAGTGGATACAGTAATCGACTTTCAGTCATTTCCCGAAAATTCCGTTTTCACTTAACGATTTTAGTTAACAGAACTTTTAGAAAATTATGTAGCCAAAATAGGAGGATCTAAACATTTTCTAAGGGATTCATTTATTGATCAACATATCCAATTATTAGGGTGACTTGGAGAATTAACAAATTCTGCTAGGATATAAGGTCATCATAGCTTATATGCAAAACATCTATTAGATAGTTGTTGGCAATTTTCAAAAGTTTAAACATCTATCGAACAGACGGTTAGCGTTTGCTCAGTTGGAAGAAAAGTTTTGAATAATATGGTTTCAGGTACACTTTATATCAAGAAAGCACGAATTTCATATTAAAATATGTCATTATAGTACACATTTTAATTTTTGTAATATGTTTGTGAGAAATTGTGAAACAAAGGAGTCTTGGTTTTCGTTTTTTTTTGTTAACAGATGACGTTACTTTCCATTCAGGGAGAATACTAAGTGGCGGTGCGAAACAAGCCCTTCCACAGGCTGCCCACCCCTGCGGAGGGGTCAGCCGGATTGTGGAGGACGGGGATCGACGGGCCGGGCCCGGACCCCATGATAAATATTTTCAAGGGGGAAAACTCTGGAGGACCCGAGACTCGAACCCGGGTCCTCCAGAGTGGAAAGCCAAAGCGTTTCCACGCGGCCAATCCGGCCGACTCTTGGTTTTCGTTGCAACTGGTTATTTTCAAATAACATACGTTTGATCTTCAATTAATTGCACTTATGACTTCTATAATAATTTGTTATTGAACATTCGTTTACACTGAAAAACAGCAATCAGATCGCAAAACTTCGACTGTGAAGCAGCGTTCTGTTTTAACAAACGGTTCGCCGAACCGTTTGTTGAGACAAACGATGTTCATTTTTGTCTTTGGGACAAAACTTTTATAATCAGTTACGACGAAGCAGCTAAATGTCGCTGCTGATTATACAAGAATTAAAACGCATAAACCAAACTGTTTAAGTCGGTCGGATCCGTGTGGTAAAGTTGTGTCTTACCTACCCTGGAGGATCCGGGTTCCACACCTTCAGTTTTTCAGGAGGGGTCCGGGCCCAACCCGTTGAACCCAATCCTTCAACCAGCCGGTTGACCCATCATGGGTATTGGGCAGCCAGTGATAGGCTCTATAAGTGGAGATACGGCAGATGCAGAGATCGCTCGTATGATATGGTGGCTTAACCTACCTAACCTAACCCAACCAAACTGTTTAAAGCGTTGCTACTTGCTTTAAGATTAACGATAACTTGTCAGTTTCAGTCAAGCAGTGTTTCCCGAACTTTCAGTTCCCGCATCTCTCTTAAAATTTTAGTAACACTGGTATATCCCACTTCTGCAAATGCAATTTGAGAAAATTTATAATATTTTATTAATAATAATATAAATATTTATTTCTTTTTACGGACGTCGAATCATGTGAATTGAAACAAAAGTATAAAAAGGAGATAATCAAAATTTAAAAAAATTCTCGTACTTCAGCATACTGCTGACAGTATGCGTAACATACTTTGGGAATACACTTTCTATTAGTCATTATTTGTGTACTGACATGACAGAGAATCAGCTCTGTCAAGTCAAATGAAAATGAACTTAATTACGAATACAATTTAATGAGTTTATAATAGAATTTACAACGATCAATTAATTTTACTGTTTAAATTGCTACGGTATACTATTGAACATTATCGGTACCGGTACGGAATTTTCAATATTTTAATAACTTGAACGGCCGAACAGGCTGTAAATCAGCGCCGTTTTAGGCATATTTTATTGTGATTTTTCATTATTTTGATTAACTTTTAACTGAACGAAAATTACGATTTTCTGATTAATAAAGTTTTTAAGAAATATGGAGATATAAAATGAACAATAACATTAAATATTTGGAAACACACAATAGAAAATTTAGAAAATATGAATAAATTTTCTGTCTGCCTATTGCTTCTTAATTTTTCTGCCTATTGCTTGTTCATTTTTTTTCTGTCTATTGCTTGTTCATTTTTTTTCTGTCTATTGCTTGTTCAATTTTTTCTGTCTATAGCTTGTTCAATTTTTTCTGCTTATTGCTTGTTCAATTTTTTCTGCCTATTGCTTGTTCAATTTTTTCTGCCTATTGCTTGTTCAATTTTTTTCTTCTTTTAATTTTAAATTTTCAAGATAAGTTCAGTTTATTGGCTATCGAAAATAATTACGAAGAAATATTAATTTCGACGTGTCGGAATTAATATTTCTTCATAATTTGCCATTTTTTTTCTTTTTAGACAAATGTCTCTTGGAATTTTTAAGCCTCTTTCTTCTTCTCGAAAGTATCCCGGGTTAAATTTAAAATAAACTGCTCTTTTATTTTACATACTTGGCAAGCACACCACCGGAAAATGGATGGCAGAAAGCATCCTTTTTACTGTTTTTCTTGTAAGCGACAATCGTAACCATAAGTTAAACTTTTTCACTACAAATGTATATCATTGTATCACATTTTGCATTTATATGGAATCCCCAATAAGAGAATTATTGCGTCTTCACTGTTTTGATAGCAAGTTTAAACTTGCCAATCGATTCATCATAAATGTTGGTATTTTACATCATTATAAATGATAATTAATATATAAAATTTATTAACAAGAAGCGCAAGAAGTGCGCAATCATCATTAAAGACAGACGTAATGATTCGTAATGATGACTATCGATAAATTCGATTACATATACGATTTTAAAAGTCACTTAATTCAATGAGAACACAGGTAGAAATTTTGATCACAGGTAGAAGGTTTGATCACACAGGTAGAAATTTCGTTTCTACCTGTGTGATCAAATACTGATATTTTATTAGATTTTTATATTCTGTAAACCTAGAGTTTTCTCTTCCTTTTCGACCAATGAGAAGTGATTACTTATCGAATAGTTTTGTCAATGACAGAAGGGCTACAGTAAATTTCGCTTCTTGGTTTGAATAATTACTTAAATAATTATCAGCTTTCAATGAATTTCTTTTGGTTGATGGTTTATGATATCGAGTATTGGAGTTTTGGACATGGAAAAATAATTCATCTTCAAGATAGAGATTATTTACAATGCTCATAAATAAAAAAACGAGACTTCATATACAAAAAAATTGATAATGTTTATATCTACAATATATGTAAAAAACAATGAAAATGATTCAATAAAATTAATTTAAATCAATATTAACACCACAAATGCTGGAAAGTGTTGAAGGAAGCATCTTATCGCTTTGAGCTGTGTAGATCCATTGATGGTTGCCATGTGGAGCACTAATTATTTGTAACATATAACTTTGAATAAAGTATTTTTTCAAATTAAAATCTGTTTTTCAAAATTCCAATTATTTCTTGTGACTGATAGTGACTTTTGATACATCCTGCATTATAAACATTTAAAAAGTATATTCTGACCAGACTAAGATGATGAATGACCACTTAAATGCATAAAAATATCAAGTGACGGTAGAAGTTGTGTTATAAGAATTAAGTGACGACTAATAGACTTGATTCCTTTCTTTAGTTGTTAGTAAACATTGCTACAATAGGAAGAACTAAGACATATAACTTTGAATAAAGTATTTTTTCAAATTAAAATCTGTTTTTCAAAATTCCAATTATTTCTTGTGACTGATAGTGACTTTTGATACATCCTGCATTATAAACATTTAAAAAGTATATTCTGACCAGACTAAGATGATGAATGACCACTTAAATGCATAAAAATATCAAGTGACGGTAAAAGTTGTATTATGAGAATTAAGTGACGACTAATAGACTTTTGATTCCTTTCTTTAGTTGTTAGTAAACATTGCTACAATAGGAAGAACTAAGCAATATTTTGATCTTCATTGTTATTGGTTTAAAGACTATGACATCACATGTGACGATTTTTCTAGAGGAAAATTCTCAGTATACAGACTATATAAAATAAGTCATCAAAATATTGTCTAATTTTCTGATAATTTACAAGAAATCTATTATAAGATTATGATCACACTACATAAAAATTGCTTCATATTTTTACATAATTAAATATTCCATTATTTATATACTTTTAATTAAAGAATTATTTTGCATTACTTCTTCGATAACTATTGTATTCGGATGATTTACGTCCATTTCAAAACACCAAAACCAGCCATTCACCCTCGAATGATTCATGAGAACAGATGAACCAGATCTGGATTCCCCTGGAAAAATCTGGCGAAACAAAATCGATCTCGGATTCTTCAGATGACGAACGGAGGTTCTTAATACACTACTCCTAGTTTAGAAAAACCAGTAGTAGTGTGTTAAGAACCTTATTCTAAGAACCTATTTTCTCTGATAATGTCGATTTCTCCAGTAAGTTTAATTGGGCGAAATTTATATAGACTTCACTCCTACTTTTATACTTTAAAGGTAGATAATAAATTATAAAATGCAATATTTAAATTTTATATATTGTAACGGATGTTAGTAATAATTAAACCAGCTGAATGTGAAAGAATTTAATTTTGCAAAAGGCATGTTATGTTGTAATTTTCTTATATCGTTAGTTATCCTGAAGTCCCTTATAAGTATAGTATAGCGTATATACAAACCAGGGCCGGATTTACCTATAGGCCGACTAGGCTGCGTCTTAGGGCCCGGCGATTCTAGGGGCCCCAAAACTATCAATTAATTTTCAACTTTTAGAAACTTTTAATAAGAAAAAATGGATTTTTTATTAAAGTTCTAGATAGAAAGTAAAATTTTGAAGGTTCCTTATAAGTTATATGGAGCCTTTAAAATTAGACGTAGCTGATTTGAATTTTTAGGGGCCCCAAAGCCTTGCTCGTCCTAGGGCCCCCAAAAATGCAAATCCGGCTCTGATACAAACATATGAATTAATGAGATTTCAACTATAAAATGCAAGAAAACTTTTTCCGCCATACCGTTGTCTTAAGTTTGGATTTCATGTTGTTCTTACTCTTCAACAGGTCTGGTTCTGGAAACAGTGAAGTGCGTGAATGCACTCACGCGGGCAAATCCATAGGGTGGCCCATAGTGCACTTTAAAGAAAATATTAATTTTAATATAGCGACTGGCGATGAAATGGCTAACAGCATTGTTAATGAATATTATTGTGTTCTCTAAACACCCATTGATAGGGGCGGCCAAATATCACTAGAATGCAGGCTCCAAACAGCCCAAAACCGGCGCTGCTCTTCAGTATAGAATTTTGGAATTTCAAACTCGCATTTTTAAATGAAAGTCTTGCACATTGAAAACCAACAATGATACTTGTTGCGCTGCTTACAAAAATCTATCAATTGTCAACTAACGAAAACTGTAATAAGTAGTTACAATTTGCGATATTTTATTTATTTTTCAATGTCATACATCGAATTTTACAATGAAATCGCAATAAATTTTACACTAACTGCTTTCATAAATGAAATTAAATCCATTAAAAGCTTTCAAAACGTATTAAATACGTCAATTATAAGACAAAAATAGCACACCAGACCAAATAACTCTTTATAGGTATAATTTTTATATTGTGGGAATCACAAATTGGTTTCTAAATATAATAATTTTTGAAAGTTTCTAGGCCAGATTTTCATTTTTATTTAGATTTTTAAGGAAAAAATAATAATTGCGAAAAGGGATCTAAACTGATGTGAACTATTATTAAATGGTGATAATGTGTGTTAAAGTAAACGTTTCACTTGTGCCAATTGGGAGGCCTGACGGGTCGAAAAGTGGTTGGTGTAGAGTGTTTGGTTTGCTGCGCTTGCTTCCACGTTTTTGGCACACTGTTGAAGTTTTGATAATTTGATTTTATGGCGTGGGGGTAGGACCTAGTGGGAGTGGAATAATTCTGGCAACTCGGTTCTGGAGAAGAGAAACCCGAAGCCGAAGAGCTCTCCCCTATCGGAAAGAATAAAAATTAGCAGAATATAACATAAAAGTGCTGTATTCAAAAGTAAACAGTCTTACCTTGAACGTTTCCTATCCACCCACGTGGGGCTGGCCTATAGAGGCCCGTAACTGGAGCGCAGGCAGTGAAAGGCCCAACAGAACCATTTTCCGAAATGGGAGATTGCGATGCAGATCTGATTTTGTTTTCAGCCGCTTTAATGACAGTTTCGGCTAATTTTACGGGTCTGCCATCTGCAAAGGCTCCATCGCAACATCCTATGGGCGACTGAAGGGCCGCATCCCAAGGGCTTTTAACTAACTTTAACTTTGGTTGTTGGAACTTCTCCTGAAGTTTCTGCAAACTAGGTACTGCCGGCTCTGGAAGAGGTTCTGGTGTTTTGGTATGCGCTTTGACGATCTCCTCGTCCACCACCCAATCTTCAGCCTTTTGCTTCCTCTTGGCGAACAGGGCGCTGCCTTTACCCATAGGGCTCTCCAGGTCTTTAACTAAACCCAAACAAACGTCGGGACTGACAACGTTATGTTCGCTAATCTGTTGTCCCGACGTTCTTAGCATTTCTACATTCTGTGGCAATCTCGGATCTAAAATAAGTTTAAGATTCGGAGGGGTTTTGCTCTTGGGACGAGGTGGCATATCAGTGGGTGTCTTCTCCTGAGTATTTTCTGCGATTTCGGGGGTCGAATGGCCATCTTCACTTCCGGCTCGATCGGGATCTGAATGAGTAAAGATAAACTAACATAAATCATCTTGGAGAATAATTTATGCTAAAGTTAAGGCTAGTAACCGGTTGTTACTTTGGGTCATTGCACTGAATGAAGGTCACCCTCCTTTTGTTCCATAATGGCGGAAGAAAGTTGTAAAGTAGAAGTTAACGATAGTTTAGAAAGGTTACAAATATGACTAAAAGGAGGAGTAGAATGTTATGGCACAGCTCCAACATACCATACAGGTTGAACTCCGAACTCGTAATGACTCCACAGTTTATATTTTAAGATAAAGCAGAGTGGAGAATTTAGAACACCTTCTTCCATACAATCATCTCTATAATTATGTAAAGAAATAATGCAACATCTTATCTTTTGTTATATTATTCCGTGTTTTATAAAAGGAAATGTGTTCGATTCCATTTAAAATTAGATTTTTTTTGTGAGCGACTTTCCAAATACGTAAGATAATTACGAAGTCGATTATATTTTATCCCTTAAAGCAATATTTATTAAAGAAAATATAAGTTCTAGCCTCATTTAAATGTTTTTAGATAGCAAAATAAACACAAACACACCTTCTTCCTTGGCTCAAATTAGATATAAGTTAACAGTTAATTATCGATAATTCATCTCTATCTGCATAGATCATTGTCCTAAAAAAACATGTAGCTCATAGTTTACAACGATAATTTTGCAAAATTTCTCTACCTGGGAGTGAAACAGTGTAGTTACTGTTTATGTAATATTTATGCACTAAATTTTGGTTTGTGTACATTGTTAAAATTTACTTTTGCACCCTCTACAGGTATATGAGCATTTGATAGGAACTTACTTTCATGCACCCATTTGTTGGCTGTTTTCACTTTTTTATCGAACAAGGAAGCGCCCTTGGACTTTTTACCAGTGTCATCACATAAAGAATCAGCTATCTGACGACAAAGCTGAACTTGTTCTTGAATAGTTGGGTAAGAAACTTGAGGATCTTCGTAGAAACTCGAAGATGAAAACTGTTTTTCTGAAAAATAAGAATTTTTATTGTCGCCATCATCGGATTTAGTGAGATTAGTCAACAACAGATGGTGCTAACTTTTTCGAGGGTGAGTTAGACTCTCTTCGCTTAGCTGTCGACAGATGTTTCCGTTCGAGTCGGTTGTCGTTACTTTAGTAACGGTTTCGATAGTGTTGACGGCGTCTGTCTGTTAGAAAAAAAAAACTGTTATAACATCATCTTTAATCCACAGCAGTTGAAAGTTTGCATCACAACTTTAATAACTGGAGACAAAGCCAACTTTCCAGTTATGCACCTTTACTCACATAAAGATGAATATGAAAATTATTTGGATATTTTTTGAGGGATTAGAAACATAAAACATTGTCAGATATCAGTTTTGCATAGAATTTTAAAGATATTAGTAGAGGAAATAATGTTATGTTGTCGAGTATGAAGCGTAGACTGCACACAATCTTACCAATTTTTTTTCTTGAGCAACTTCTTTAAAATCGGTCTTATCAAAAACAGGACAACTTAACGGTCTAGGTTTAATTTGGCTTTCTATTTTCTGTTTGGTTGTTGTCGAACTAAAGTTCATTTGCTACAGAAAAGAAGGAAATAAGGAAAGTAAAGATAATTTTTTTTGTCATTTATTTCAGACATTCGCCTAATTAAATCGATCGAAGTAATTTGATCGACGGCTGTCGCAGTCTGCCAAAAAAGTGGAAAGAAGGAACCTTTACCAATTATATAATGACAGGAGTTACCTTCGCTCTATTTTGTCTTTTAGTGAGAAAATGCTCGTGAATACTGAGCTAAATATAACCGGATTAGATGCATCTTGGATAAAATGTTCCGTTTGTTTATATAAAGAACTTAGCAATTTTCTCAGTCTTTAAGCATTAAAGATATATTTTATCTATAAAAAAATCTATTAAATTGAATGAAAAAGTCTCACAGCGTGATGCGATTCGCATTGCGCTGAGACACGTTGCGATGCGATTCGCATCGCGTGTCTCAGCGTGATACGATTCGCATCGCGCTGAGACACGTTAGAAGCGCAGATAGAGAGCATATGGAAGGAACAAAAAATGAATACGAGATTTAAAGTTTAGAAACTTTTATGCTCAACTAATATGCTGTTTTTATGTATTTCTTTATATAATTAATACTGCTTTTGTGTTTATAAAAAAAATAATTTTGTAAGAAATAACTGCTATGTCTGAAATAAATATTTAGAGTTTTCGAAGAAAGAAATAATCTTAATTTTAAAAAGCAGATGGAAAAATGATAGAATTACAGTACAGGACTAAGATAATTTCTACAGAGTTTTGATGTTTTCATATAATCTTTTAAACTTTCTTAAAGAAAATCAAGCTAATAAATCAGAGAAAATCGATTATTCTATATGTTTTCATATAATCTTCTTTTAAACTTTCTTAAAGAAAATCAAGCTAATAAATCAGAGAAAATCGATTATTCTATTTAATAATTTCCTTCCATACGTCTGTTTTATATGAGCACGATAGTAAAAGCGACATAATTCGCGTCACTCCAAAGTTGTGCGATAAATCTAGAATTCGTTACTCATTTCAGTACAATTGCATACATGGCAAAACCCAGCGAAAATGGTATCGATCGATAGGGGGTCGAGACACGCAAAATATCCTTACTAAACTAGGGATCAAAGGTCAAAAGTTAACGAGATATAGATAGCAGAGCACGGGAACGGGAGCGTCGCGCTGCACACTGAGCGAGATGAAGCACAGTGTCAAACTGCATGCACTATGGAACTTTTAGCCTCTATAGCTCCTTAACTTTTGATCTTTGATTCCTAGTTCACTACAAATATTTTGCGTATCTCTATCCCCTATCGATCGGTACCATTTTTTGCTGGATTTTGCAATGTTTGCAATTGTACACTAATTTTAAACATTGTCACGTTAAATCCTTCATCCTGATAAATATAATTAACATGATATAATAATATAAATAATAATAATTAGAATAACAATATTGTTTACAATAAATGTGTGTGGGGCTATGATGAATGCGGTTCTAATGTGTCTCAGCGCGATGCGATTCTCAACGCGTTGAGACACGTTAGAAGCGCAGATAGAGAGCATATGGAAGGAACAAATAAATCATTAATTCTTTTGATTTTCTAAGAAATCTCTGATTTAAAAATTTTCAGAGACTTATAAATTACTCATATTTAATTCCAAAAAAAACCATTAACAGAGAAGAAAGTAACGCACCTGTTTAGATCGCCATCCATCAGACGACGGTACCTTATTCCAGATCTCAGTCTTCTCAGCAGGTCGCCATACTGGATCTTGTTGGGTCTCAAATTTTGAAATTTTGAACGAAGTCGACTGCGGAACGACTTCAGTAAGTATTTGGGGTGCATCTTTACCCGCAACAAATGTATCCTTAGTGATAGATTCTTTCTCTTTCCTGATGATAGTAGTCTGGCAGTTTCCCTTGGTTTCCTGTATGGTTTCGGTGGTGGTCTTTTCTACTTTATTACCATCTGACGATACTTCTTTCGTCACAGTCTTATCGCTAACAGTCCCAACTGGGGAAGGTGTAAACAGCTGACGATCTTCAACAGATATAGGTATGATCCTTTCTGAAGACGGCGATCTCCTTTGGACGTCTACTGGTTCGGGTTTCAGTTCGTTCGTGAATACGGGAGGTGTGGCTGATCGAATTATAGTCGATTTGACTTGTTGATATTGAGACTGTTCTGTAACCTGTATAAGGAAAACATACCCCATTAGAGTAAAATTCTACTTTGACTGCCACGCGTTTTCGCGGCGCCGCGCACGCATATTAAATAGTGATAATATGATGAAGTATATCTTAATATCATTCACATGCATATTCACATCTACTTTGTCTAGCATGAAATAAACGATAGGCATTAACGTGCGCTATAACGCAACTCATTATTATGATGCGTCGCAGTAGTGTCAGACGCGAAAACGCGAGACAGTCAAAGTAGAATCCTACTCAGATTAAAACTGAATTAAACTCGACAAAATTATGTTCTCACCTTTGTTTGTTTTGTAGAAGGTAGCGTTATCTCGTGTGTAACAGTAGCTGGAACTATGTTTTCTTTATTTGACTCTAATCTGTAAATCAAGCAAAGAATAACCCATTACTATTGTTTCCGTTAATAATTCCAAATAAATCAAAGAAAATGGCGCTGTAAACAAATATTTTTAAATTACAATAATCACTTTAGAGTTAGTACTATAATTGAACCTAATTCGATGTTTAATAATTCTAATCGACAATAATTCGGTATTTAAATTATAAAAATCTTTAGATCTTTTTTTAGATAAAATATAATTTAAGATAATACATTATTCTAGATGCAAACAGTGAGCTAACTTTTAAATTCATAAAGTTTAAGAGTGAAAAATAATCCGAATTAACCATTCTTAAAATAACCTTACAGGAACGTAAAACTATATATTAAGTTCGTAGTAAACTTCGGTATTACAATTAAATTTAACTTCTTGTTTATTTTGGAACGTGTAACTTACTCAAGAAGGCGACTGCATCAATGTTAACTTTTACAAACTAGATCATAATATAAACACATACTAAACCTCAAAATCCGGGATATGTAAATGATTTTGTAGAAATTTCCATTATTTCGAGGAGACGAAGCGCAAGAGCGGTTTTCATTCTTTAACGCGTGTACAGTACAGAAATTAAAAATAGAAAATCGACTTTTGTAAACAAAAAAAATTCAAGGACGAGAAGAGGATAAAACTTTACACCCGGTTCCGGGCACAGAATTTTATAGATTTACAAGAAGAATGTAAGAAACAATCGCAATGACTCGTTCAATGCGCCCAATGTTGCATACAATTGTAAGAGGGCAAAGGAATCTGCAGCGAGAAACGTAAAACCTTGAAATAGCCGCCATTTTTTTCTGGCAACGAAACAGCTGAGATTTCACTTTTTCAATAATTACTTTACTAGAAAGGTCGATGCGTCGCGCAAAAATGGATTTATTTAACAAGATTTTATTCCGATTTTTAAAGCAAAAAAAAAAAAATTAAATCGGAACGGATTTTCGAAAATTCGGAAATTAGAACAGGGGGAAACACGAAAAAAGAAGTGTTTTTTTATATTTTATCGATAACGTATTTTTATATATCACGCGTTTTTATCAGATACCGCATCGAAAAAATTTTTCAAAGATATTGGATGCTTACCAAATTTGTGATTTAAAAAATATAACAGGCACGTGAATGTCTAGAGGAGTAAAGAGAGAAAATAACTATACTTAACAACGAGGTCAGCTGGTTGCAGTATTATGCGACAAGAGAAAGATACTTTTACAGGAGTAAATATTAGCCAGTAGATCGAGACACGTTTTTACGAGACGGAAAATATTCTTTCATTTTTATCTTAAAAAATCAAGCAGAGAATAGAGCAGAAAGATAAACAGAAATATTCAAATGTCAGAATAGAAAATGCACAAAAAATTTATGAAACATTTAAAACAACAATTTAATTTTTTTTTTTCACTTTTAATGCTTCTAACTTTTGCATTACTTTCTTTTCTAGAAATTTTGTAGATTTCATATTTTTCTAGAAATTTATGTTAATTTCATTTTGAAACTTGTACATTTTTTTTCTTGAATTTAAAATTCTTAAATTAGAAAAAAAAGAAATGTACAAGTTTCAAAATGAAATTAACATAAAATTCTAGAAAAAAAAGGAAATCTACAAAAATTGTAGAAAAAAATGAACTGCAAAATTAGAACTATATAGGCTATTTAAAGTTAGAAACATTAAAAGTGGGGAAAATTTTATAAGAAACTATAAAGAATAACAAAATACAGAAAGACGAAAAAATTAAGTAACAGAAAATGACGAATGAATAAATATATATACACTAGAATTTTATATACAAGCAATTAAGTTTTAGAATAAATATTGAAGAAGGATGCTAGAAAAACTTCAACGACAATAAAAGACAGCGCTTATTGAACGATATGAAAAATTAAAAATACCTTTTCCGATTATTTTTTTCTTGTTTCTTATTCTTCTTTCGATTCTTTCTGATTTGAGAAATGATAGTTTGAGCCACGATACCCACAACGAGAGCGATTAATATCACAGTCGTTAGAATCACAACAGGTTCCATAATGACATATACAGACAAACACAATAAAGCACTAAACTAGCAGAAAATAAATTAGTTAAAGTGTAAGACTTCTCGCTAGGTGGTGCCTTATACGCATTGGTTGTATGACCCTATACATCCTCTTCTGCCTTGGCAGCCGTCCACACAGATTGTAATTATCTCTTACTGTTTACGCAATTAGAACTTTTGCAGTCAATTTTAAAACTTATATCAAAATCTAAAGCCATGTGGTTCGGCCTATTTTTGAATATTACTAATTAAAGAAAAATGAAATATAATTTACGGTATATTTTTTGACACGGATACTTTTATATACATAAAAAAATGAACTTAATAACAATAATTAGATTATAGGTCTGAGCTGGAAGCGAAGCGTTTTTACGGTTTCTTTCCTTTTT
The DNA here is from genome assembly GCA_000484575.1 of Olivierus martensii. Taxonomy (NCBI): domain Eukaryota; kingdom Metazoa; phylum Arthropoda; class Arachnida; order Scorpiones; family Buthidae; genus Olivierus; species Olivierus martensii. Next base: position 14,782 of record AYEL01086344.1, read on the forward strand.
TTTGATGGATTCTTCCATTTAATTCAATTAAAAATATAAATGTTTATTAAAGTCTTCAATATTTTTATTTTATCAAGCATAATGCTTGTGGTAGAACACGCGCTATACAAATATCACTGTATTTATTTTCGAAAAATTCAGTAGTTTACATATTTTCTCGGAAGTTTAACTTGATCGAGTGGTTTGCATTTTTATATTTTGTGTTTTCCGAACAAGGAAAATAAAGAAAAAACATATATAAATAATAAAAAATGCAAAATCGGAAAATAACTCTTGAATGTATAAGGTCAACGAAACCAAAGCGAATTCGATGCTGTTGGCATGATCTTTAAGTTGCTCAACAATTATCATTAGCTGTATGTTTGATGATGATTACTGCATAGTAGAAAGTTTTGCCAATAAATCTTATTCGGTTTCGTGTATCTTATGCTGTATTTTTAGCCAATTTTCCAAAGAAAATTGAAGAGGAGACTGGCCTGCCGCCCAATCCTCTCATCGTTTAAATTATGTGTAAAAAATAATTTTATCTTACAACAACAACAATAATAATAATAACAAAATGCGCCAGCGGTCTTTGGCACCCCTTAAATATCCGCGCCCTGAGCGGGCGCTCCGTTCGATTGTATGTTGAGCCGGCCCTGACGTGATGTTGTCTATGTGATGTGTGTCACATTAATAACTCGAATAAAAAATTTTTATGAAATTCTGCATTAAAGATGATCTCGACGATGATCTTTTTAATTTTACAACTTCATTAACGTAAAAATGGAGAAACAGTTTCGGGTTTCTGATAGTGGAACTGATATACGCTACCAATAAATGCAATCTCGGATCCTTCTTCGAAGTGGTGACATGTTTTAAAATCAGGCATTTTAAATCATTCCAAAATGTTAATTTTTTCGAAAAGTAAATGATATGTTCTTTCCAGAACAGCTAGTTACAGATAGCCATAAAGCATGATGATTTTCTTCAGAGTTCAGTTTTATTTAGATGTGAAATCTAGGCATTAAAATTTTCCAGAGCATTTTTAAAGAGTTTATAAAAATATACTTCAACACAGAGCAATATAAAAGAGGAATGAATTTAGAAAAAGGTAAAGTATGTAGGTTAAGTTCAAGGGAAAAAAAAGATACGCTACAAATACTTTTAGAAAAAGAAATTAAACAAAAAATTTCTTTTATATAATGATCATGCGATTGTTATTCACTTCGTCTTTCAGTTTATTTGTCTTTTCTACTATCAAAATATCTAAAGAACCGAACATGACAAAAAATTTTATTGGAAGTATCATTTCTTATTGCCTAAGAACGCCTATTAATTAATTTTGAAGTTTCTATGTACAGTTATTTAAAAATAATTTTTTTAACTTTTAATAGTTTTAATCTTGAGATTCTATTGCAGGATTCATCTACTGGAAACTTTAACTCGAAAATGTCCATAAGGCAAAGCACTGGCTTTTTTCACTTATCAATGCATGTAATGCATTGTAGCTAATGCATTGTTACTCATGTGTATGCATAAGTAACATAAATGAAGCATTTATAACTAAAAGAAATACCATATTTTGACTCTATTTTGAAAAAGTAAGCATTGTGTTTCTTTCAAAAATATTCTGCTGAAGAGCCATAACTCCAAAATAAACCCTGAAACTTTGAGAAATGGTGGCAATTCGAAATATACGTATGTTCGAGGAGTATAACTCGGGGTATGACTGTTTATAAGATCACTGTTTTGAACTATATTGTAACAGAATCACTTAAGAGGCTTACATAAGATATATGCCTATTACTTTTGAAGATTTTAAGTGATTCTGTTACAATACAGTTCAAAATTAAAATTAACCATTCGTATCTTTAAAACTATTTCTCTAAAAAAAGAAAAAAAAGGCTATAAAATTATTAGCGTAGACTTTATTGACATTTTAAGAAGATAATTTTACATAAGAATCAAAAAGATGATAAAAAAATTCGAATTTTACTGCTAATTCCCCATAAGTGACCTCCAAAAACGAACAAGAGAATTATTTGTTAAAAATATACAGAACTTATGCAATATTTTGTCATGTCGATTATACATCTACTGTATGGCATAGTTTATTTGTCCAGTCAAAACTTGGACCACATCCCAAAAAATATTCATAGGTCTGGAAATAGTATTCACTTAGTGCTCCAGCAACACTTTTCGAAATGCCATTTGTTATAACACTAATAATTTTAATATTTATTTATTACTACCGCTATTATTTATTATGAAAAAAAATATATATATTTAATAATTTTATTAAATATTTTTCATAAAAAATTTATTCCCATAAAAAATCCTCAGTTACGAGTGCAGTCGTTTGTGGCACATTCATTCACGAAAAGTGTGGATTTTAATTAATTTTTTAATCTTGTAATTATTGTGATTTGATTAAAAAGGTGAAATATTAATAACACAAATAAAAATCTATAAAATTACAGAAAATATATTTTTAATGATTTTTTTTCTTCTTCA
>AYEL01086346.1:0-54169 GCA_000484575.1 Olivierus martensii
ATAAGTAAGGCTATAATAAAAGCCAAAGCCATAAAGCTCTATAAACACTTTGCGGAATCTTCAGGTGATAATCCAAATAAATTTGTTGCAAGTAGCGGTTGGTTCGACAAATTCAGGAACCGTTATCGCCTTCACAACATTATACAGTATGTAACATACAACGGTATGCACTGTACTTTAACTTTTTCTTCATTGTAATAATAATTTTAAATAAATATTAAAAGTAATTATACAGTACTAAATATACTATTTATTGGTCCACATTAAGTAGATACACTCCAGCCCCCAACTCCCGTTTTCCCATAGGATCTTCAACTTTCGCGTCAGTTTTCGAGAACGTAACCCCCGCGAATGTTGAGGCCCTACTGTACTTCCTATTATCTCATAACATATCATTCTCATTTTCATTTTAGTTAAGAGCGTTGAGGGCCACAAAAAATCACGTCGAGGGCCGCCAGTTTGACATCCCTGGGCTAGCATATCATGGAATCTGATATGCTAGATAGTAGATAGTTGATGAACTCTTTGCATCATCAATAATAATACGGCTATTGTAATATTAAAAGTTAATGAAAATTTGATAAATAATGTTTTGCATTTTTTTATAAGGACACAAAATGTTTGAAATGACATACTACCTAATAAATTTGGCCAAGTTTTGTGTCAGTAAAATCGTGTTTTTAATTAATTAATTAATTATACTTAATTTTTCAAACGTGAAAACAAAATCCAGGTTATATTTATATTAGAAATGTGATGGCTTGTCTCATCACTGAAACAGCATGATCTTAAGTTAATGCACATGCATCTTAAGGTAATGCACAAACCATGCAATATTGCAGCTCCATACTTATTCTTTTTTTCGATATCTCAAAGAATTTCATTATGACGATAAAATTAATCCGACGACTTTCAATTCATGATTCTGTAATTTTTAAACAATACTGAATCATGAATTGAGAGTCGTCAGATTAATTTTATCGTTATAATGAAATTCTTCTTTGAGATATCGAAAAAAGAATAAAGGCGGTTTCACATAGCCAGCGACAGCGATTTCTTATGCTTTAACGCATAGCAAATCGCTGTCGCTGAGCAGCGAGTTGAATTTTGAGAGAAAAGCAGCGACTAAATCGAAGTTGAGATTGTAGCTGCGATAAAGTTGTACATATCACATAAAATGCGAATTTTTTAGCTACAATCTCTCCTCTCAGCTGACAACGAGGTTCTAGAATTAAATTAATATGAAGAAACGATCAGTGTTAAGTCGCTATTTTTGTCCATTTCAAGTTTCTTTTTGTTCTTTGACATATCGCCATAATTACTTATAGATGTTCTTCAATTTGTTGAACTACAAAGTTCCCTAAGATGACGTCACTGTTCTTCAAAAATCGCTGATTTTCAGCGAAAATATCCAGTCGGGTTGGATATAAGCGATAACGTCTTTTCTCGATAAATTCTTGCCTTTTTTGCGAATATCGCCGAGATGCGCGATAACATCGTGATAGCGACTGCTACAAAATAACGACAATAATCGCATGTTTCTTCTCGGTTCTCGCAAATCGCTGGCTATGTCAAACCGCCTTAAGTATGGAGCTGCAATATTGCATGGCTTGTACGTCCATGTGCATAGTTTACATCAATAAAAAACCTATACATTAGTAATATAACAATAAAAAAGTTTTTAAATTAAATTACGGATTAAATGATCCAGAATGATATTAAAACTCTCGCAAATAATTTATTTTCGAATAGTATTATATGCTGTTCTATTTTTTAAGTTATCCATTACAATGTTTATCCCTGTCTTTATCTTTTTAAAAATTGTATTATATAATTTTATTCCTTGTCCTGAAAAATTTGAATATGAGTTCTTGAAAATTTGGCAAGGACCAGTTTCTCTATGAAATAGTTCTCTGTACTCTACCTATCTTTAAATTTATAACATAGCAAATATTTACAATAGGTGCACCAGCATAAATATTTGCCTAAAATAAAAATTGCTGCAATCCAGAATTTATATCTTTTGATTTTATTTTTTCCACAAAAAAAAATCTTAAAATATGCTTGATCGTTTTTCTTAATCACTGTTTAAATTTATTTGTTAGTTTTTAATATACATAAAATATTCATTTTTTTCATATTCTCCACTTTCACCAACTATACAGAATTTAGTAAAATCGCAGATGAATTTTTGTGTAAAGGAGTGAGTGTTGCTTATTCATTGCGGTCCATCCTGTTGACTTAAATCAAAAACTCATGAAATCATTCTACAGTACTTGTGATGGATTGTTAACCATTATATGTAACCTGTTTAATTTTTAATTATAAATTTCGTTTTGCGACTGTTTTAACGTGTATCGATGACTATTTTTGAATAATCTGGAATCTGTCCGTCTATAATATGGCTGACCTCTCCAGCCTTGAAAGGAGTTGAAGATTGTATTGGCATTCAGTAATCACCAAGATTGGAAAGTGATGTTAAAAAAAATTCACTTTTTTCCCTCTTAGTTACTAAGCATCGGGACTATTCGAGTTGACATCGCGGATTGTATAAATCTATATTGATGTGTAGTGTGATGCTTAGGATGCGATTCAAAGTCTCAGACTCGCATCCTACAGCATTGGATCCATAATTTAATCTGTGTCCTCCAGGTATCAAGCCAACGTTTACCATCCAGCCGCATGTTAAAGCGTTGATCCAATAATGATCCAGAATCGGATTCCATATATTTTTTCGGGGAATCCGGATTGAAGAATGATCATCATCGGTTTTCGATAGTGATCACACTTCAAGCACCAACCGATTTAACTCGCTAACATGTGATGCACTGATAACTGTCCTCCGTTACATATACCTCTTCGGTAGCGTTAAAATTAAGACAATAAAACCAAGAGATTTGCTGTAAATTTATTTCGGTATGGTGTAATCGGTTACAATTCACGTAAAATTATTTTAAGGACCAGGATCTTCCTTACAATAATAACCTTTTCCTGAACTTAAGCAACGTTCTCCGTATGGGCAGCAATCTCTATCACTGTCGCATGGCTCATTTAACGAAGGACAACTGAAAAAGTGAATTTTCAACAAATGAGTTTAATTATTTAACTTAGAACTTATATATAATACTTAATTTTCTTTCACTGTGATAACACGCGAAAAAGTGCTTACTCTCCTCGGTAACCTTCATCCTCTATAAAGAAGAAAAATAATTAAAATGTCACTCAACAACCGTTATTTTGAAAAGTATTTCTGATTCTTAATGGTTTACCTGCTTTGGCATGGCTTAGAATGACTACCAGAAGTAAAAGAATAAACAAACGGTTCATGATTGTTTCTTCTAGCAATCCGCTTCTGACCAGCTTTTATATACAGCATCCTATATTTTTTGCCTGCAATAAAAATGACGATTAAAATTCTCCTACGTTGTACTTGAAATTTTATTGTCAAGTCGCAAATGCTTTCAGCACTTAAAACACCATTTGAGCTTCCGAAATCGGTAGAGAAGCAATTCTAATCATTTACATTCCATCTGCTCTCCAAGATAAAAAAATTTAATTAGCTTATTTACGGAAAATAGTCATAATAAATCATGTTGTAGTATTATTTTGGACTTCAGACTGATGATCATAAAAACGATCAAGATTTATAGTCAAGTTTTATAGTCATCAGTTTCGAATATAGTCATTTTAGAAATCAATAAATCAGGACCTGTACGATAGACGATCAAGTTTTATAGTCATCAGTTTCGAATATAGTCATTTTAGAAATCAATAAATCAGGACATAATTCTTCAAATTTTCGTTTTTAATGAAACTCTCTATTGAAAGTATTCTTAATTTTCACGTATTTAGATGATCTCAGTTTACACAAGTGATTTTGTTTTATTTGATAAAAAGCTGGTGTTGTTGTTTAAAAAGCTGTGTTCATGTTTCAGTTTACGTGATTTTGTTTTATTTGATAAAAAGCTGGTGTTGTTGTTTAAAAAGCTGTGTTCATGTTACTTAGCTGTCCCTTCATAAAATAGATCGAGTCAATGATATAAAATATCCCAATTTTAGGGGATAGTTGCTTATTGAGCCAGTAATATACGTATTAATCAAATAGGTAATATGTAAAAACAAGCCAATTACAGTGTACTGTACATAATAAACATTTAAATGGCAAATTTGGTTTGTCAGTTGAACAAAGTTCGAGTCGAAAGAATGCTTAACTCTTAAAGAAGTTTAGCTCTATTGCAAAGCCTTAAATAACAGGAAATATTTAAATTCTAAATTTGGTTGAAATTAGTTGAACGTTTATAGAGGCATTTCTAAAGAATAGAATGAGACACACACTAGTTAATTTTAACTTGATAGGGCAAAATTTTTAGAAGTCTTTGAAATATAAATATATCCATTTTCAAATTTTTATCAAGAACGATTGAACAATGCAGTCTGTAGAATTATTTAGAGAGACGGGATTTCCGTTTTCTCTCTCATTTTCACTCGATTTTTCTGAAGTTTTCAAGAGATTTTAGGTAATCAGATTTGGTTGAAATTATGTGAACGTTTATAGAGGCATTTCTAAAGAATATAATGAGATACACATAAAAGTTCAACTAATTTCAACCAAATTTAGAATTTAAATATTTCCTGTTATTTCCTGCCATATCTACACTATTAAAATATATTCCTTCACTATTATTAATCTACACTAAATATATTCCTTCACTATTATTAATCTACACTAAATATATTCCTTCACTATTATACTAAATATATTCCTGCACTATTATTAATCTACACTATTTAAATATTTCCTGCCATATCTACACTAGTTAATTTTAACTTGATAGGGCCAAAATTTTTAGAAGTCTTTGAAATATAAATATATCCATACTCAAATTTTTATCAAGAACATTTAGAGAGACGGGATTCCCGTTTTCTCTCTCATTTTCACTCGATTTTTCTGAAGTTTTCAAGAGATTTTAGGTAATCTAAAAACACCTATAACTCAAATTTCATCGATATCGGTTGAACGATGCGACCTTATAAAGGTGTCTGCGAAGGACAATAGAAAAATTATGCATTTTTGCCATTTACGCACTACTATATTCTTTTAATAAGTGGATTTGAGGCTTCGGATTTGGCATTCAGTGTTCTATTGAATAGTTTTCACGAAAAAAAATTATCGGATTAATAATAATCATTTTAGAACAAAAAATGAACTGAATTTCGGCAAATTATTCTCATATTAAGAGACGCAGTAATTACTTTAATTGATGTAGAGTCATTGCCACGATTCTTGATTTTTGCAAGTTATACTTGATTCCAATTCTGGGCCCAACACTCCAGATTTGTATGAAGTCCAATCACGGATGCTCGTTGATTCCTTCAGCCTTCCAATGATTCTTTCATGAGTACAGTATTGGCTAGCGCGTTGTTGGATTTTAAGTTACCATTTTTACTACTCGTAGTATATATACCAATGGTGGCCAAATTGCGGCTCGCAAGCCACATGACTCCACAGCATGAAAGTCAATAGTTAATATGGAGGAAATAATTTTTTAAAATAATATATTTTGTGATTTGTTTATTGTAAAATGTAGCATGCATCTAAGTGAAATAAATGCATGTAAAATATATTGTATAAAGTATAATTTTTAAACCATAGTTAAGGTTAACCAAAAACTGATGTGGCTCTCATTGATCCAAAGAGAAACTGATTGCGGCTCTCAAGTATTTGAGATTCTCCTATATGGTTCTTAGTGACATGATAGCTGTTAAAAAGTAAAACTAAATATATTTTAACACTTATTTTTTATTTGTTTTTTTGTTATTTTACTATATTTCATTTAATTTTGTTCGTAATTTTTACAACCGATTTTTTTAATTTTTGAATTTTTATACTTTTATATTTATTGTTAGTTTTTCTTATTTATTTTTAATTTAGTCTTGTTCTCGATTTTGTTATTTTTCTTATTTATAGCTATTTACACTACTTTTACTGTTGTCTGTCATTTTCTTGTTTCTTTGCATTTTACACATTGTCTTGGCGCAGCTTGGTCTATAAATCCCGTGCGCCATAAAACCACACACAACCATCTTAGTGACATGAAGGTTGGTCACCCCTGATATATATATGTATATAATTATTATAATTAGTGATGAATATTCTCCGAATCGTATTTTTATTTAGTTCTGCTGCTTATTTTCTAACAAAGATGAATAACGCTATAAACTATTTCCACTACAGATCTTTTACATCTGTAGTGTGGAAGAAGGGTGATCATTAAGCCTGATTGGGATTACCTCATCATGTGTAATAATATAAATTGCACAATCAACGAAACATTATTTATAGTTTTAAACAATGCATTTTCAAATAATATTTTTAAACGATAAGAAAAAATAATAATCATATTTGTAATAATAAACACACTTTTATTTTTACTATAAACATTTTTTTATTTTTTTTATTATATGTGAAATAGGAAATTTAAAAAAATTGTACATGCAGACAAGGTACCACTGCCGCTGCAAATGTCGAACCTAACATAAAAAATTGTTAAATCAGTGCTGTATCCGCATCTAATTAAAAATTTTTATTTACTTCTGATTATGTTGCTTTGTAACATGTGATTAAAAACATAATATGATATATAACTTTGGCAGTTTTTGGTGGCCCTCTATAAGTGAATCTATGCGGCCCTTGGTCTTAATAAGTCTGTGCTATCCCTGCTTAATAGGAGTTCACTTTTTGAATAATAAAAATTATATGTCGCAGGGGGCATTAGGATTTTAGAGATGTTTAGGTGAGGCATGGCCAAAAAAAGATTGAGAACCACTGATCTAGAATTAAACATGTAGACCAGGAGTGGGCAACCTTGTTTTTGTAGGGGGCCGTATAGAAAATTTATGGTGGGCCACGGGCCAAAACAAAAACAATTGATAATAATATTTAAAAAAAGAGAGAAAGTACAGATATGTAAGTATACATAACGTTGGTATTAGATATAATACCACGAGCCAAAACAAAAACAATTGATAATAATAGTATTTATTTAAAAAAGAGAAAAATTGTGGGTATGTAAGTATACATAGCGTTGGTATTAGATATAATAAAATAATGTGGCCCGCGGGCCGGAGGTTGCCTACCCTACATGTAGACCATCATATCAGTTTTGAATTAGTTGTATCTGTTGGAGGTTACAGTATTTCCAATTTATTTCTTTTTTCTGCAAACACGATTGTAGGAAAAGAAGAGAATGCTAAAGTTATAGATGATCTCATTCTTTGTAAAGTCTCATTTTTTTTAAATTTTTGTTACAAGAATATTATTTCTAATTAGAAATAATATTCTTCTAATTATGACCGAATCTTAAGAAATATATACTAACAACGGCTCTTAGCTGGTTCAAAGATTTGTAGGAATCCCGAGACAATAGTATGTTCGGGAAATATGTTTATTGCAAAAATATTGGCTACTTGTATAGTAAAACTATTTTTACTAACTCGTGAGTCAGTGCCCACATGACTCACGTTCAAACTAGTCGATATTGAAGCAGTCCGATTGCATTCCATGTCGTACCAAAATCGTACGTATAACGCGTCAATGCATGCTCATTACTACGGATTAATTGATACAGATGGGACACTTCGAGTCATTGCCCACATGACTCACTTTCAAACTAGTCGATATTGCATCAGTCCGATTGCATTCGACGTTGTACCAAAATCGTACGTACAACGCGTCAATGCATGCTCATTACTACGGATTAATTGATACAGATGGGACACTTAACTAAAACAGGGAAATTTCAGTACCATAGCGCCTCCTCAGTTAGGTGATTTAGTGTATTTTTTCTTGAATGTAAGTTTTATAATTTTTCAAGACATTGACTAGTATTAATATTTCCAAAATCTAAAAAATAATAAGATAGTTTATTAATTTAAAATGAGCTATATTGAATAATAATATTACATAGTAATCTGTTTCCTAGTAGCCATCTTGTTTTTCTTAAGACGTTTGATCGTAGCACGTGGATCGAAGTTAGCGTCTTTAAAATGAACTATATTGAATAATAATATTACGTAGTAATCTGTTTCCCATAAGAAACTTTGGTTTCTAGTAGCCATCTTGTTTTTCTTATAAGACGTTTGATCGTAGCTACGTGGATCGAAGTTAGCGTTAGTTATTTATAAAAGGTATTTAGAGTAGATTGGAATTTATAATATAATACAATGTATTTCCTGTTGTGACAGAGAACTCATCCGCTTACGCTTAGTAAATGTATATTAGTTATTTTGAAATTTTTTCATTTATTATTATTTAATATCATTAATATCGATTAAAAATCGACGTTTTTTGATATATAACTTCAGTTTGTACATAATATAATTTTATTGAAAAATTATATAATATATTATACATTGTTTGTGAAGCTTGAGAATAGAATATAATTATTGTATATGAACACACAGGTTTCATTAATGTTTAACAATTCGGAAAATTGCTAGCAAATTTGTATTATAAATATTTCGAATGTATAAAATCTAAAATACGATTAAAAATCAACGTTTTATTATTAAAAATATATTAACTTTTTAAAATCGGAAAAATAAATCGAGAAGGTAGTATTCACAATAACGATTACATAGGAAGATTAAAAATATATTAACTTTTTAAAATCGGAAAAATATATCGAGAAGGTAGTATTCACAATAACGATTACATAGGAAGTACAGCCATTTTTGTGATGTCGTATCCTGACTTCTTTTATTGGCTTTGTTAATGGTGACGTTTAACCGTTAGTAGCGCCATCTAAGTTACGATCTAAGCACTGTGATTGGTTTTTTTATATAACTATGTCATTTTGAAAAGTTATCATTGAAAGTATAGGAAGTGTCCCATCTGTATTAGTAATCTGTGCTCATTACAGCCATACCGCCACCTCCGACCAAAAAGAGGCGGAGGCGGCTTTGGGAAGTTGATCATGCGTATTTGCATATCGACGAGCAAACAAATGTTCGAGAAATGTTATTGGCTATATAAACAACGTCATGACATCACTCATGATGGATCGCATCTAGCGATGTTTTACGAAATGGTCACGTGACTAGAAAAATTTCAGCTGGCTTTAGATCGCTGTCGATGCCATAGACTAGTTTGCGGTCTGCCTTAGGCTCCTTTCACACTAACAACGATCAAAGACAAAGACTACTTATTTTCACTCATCGGTTAGCTGTTCACATCAGTTCGAAGACTACGATAATTTATATCGAGCATGTGCAAACGTTAGTTTTTCGAAGAAAAAATTTTTTAAATAAGAAAAATTTCAGCTGGCTTTAGTTCGCTGTCGATGCCATAGACTAGTTTGCGGTCTGCCTTAGGCTCCTTTCACACTAACAACGACCAAAGGTAAAGACTACTTATTTTCACTTATCGCTTAGCTGTTCACATCAGTTCGAAGACTTCGATAATTTATATCGAGCATGTGCAAACGTTAGTTCTTCGAAGAAAAAATTTTTTAAATTAATAATAATAAACTAGAAATTCCCCGCTCATATAAATGAGCAGAAATATACTATTGTGGTCTAATCTTATAATACTTTATATAACAGCATATTGTATAATAATACCGTCAGTGTATTTTATTAAGCATTAGTTCAAATGTGTAGTAATTGCACGGGTGCCCGGACGCTGCACCCCATGGGCGCCTCCCCGACGGCCCTACTCCACCGGGGGGCTAACTCCAATGGGCCCTAGCCCGTGGGAACTGGGAACTGGTTTCATCTCCCCAGTGGGCCTGCACCCGCCAGGGACCAGGAGGCCCCAGTCGGGTGGGGGCTGTGGGGTCCGCCCCAACGGGTCCGCTCCCTTGGGACCCTGTTTAATGTCCCCGTGAAGGGGGTTAGTTACTAGGGCCGTGCGATTGCCAAGAAACTACCGATCATCGATGCATCGATTATTTTAAAATTCATCGTTCGCCTCAACGGGTCCGGGCCCTTGGGTCTCTGTTTAATGTCCCCGGTGGGCTGCACCCTCCTGAAGGGGGTTAGTTACTAGGGCCGTGCGATGGCCAAGAAACTACGATCATCGATGCATCGATTATTTTAAAATTCATCAATGGTTAGATAAAATTAAATCGATTTTTCTACGATGGTATTTCTAACTAAAAAAAATACATATTCAAATGTTTTGTCTTTAAACTGGTCCTATTTTTGGAGATCGGTTATTCAGCAAAGCAGGCATAACTTTCTGCAGGCACAGAAGTTGCTGGAACACAGATATTTTAAAGCCAGTGAACAAAGATTAGATATAAATGCCTGCAAAATATATAATAAACAATTTTTGAAATTATTGGCTAAAACTACCTTGAAAAACTGGCTGCTTTGAGCCACACTTGGAGATTCTCATGTGACTCATAGTGACATGAAGTTTAGCTACACCTAATACAGAGCATTTGAATGTCTTGTCTACAGCATTTGTAAATTATAAGAACAAACATATTAACTTACAGCATTTAAAATTTCACATTAATTTGATTTATTGGTGTTTGTATTATGTTTGATTTGTTTTTTTATATTGTTGAGTGTCATATTACTGATTTCATGCTTAACAACAATAAATAATAATAAAAGTATAATAATAAAATGTCTGAGTTGTAATTCTGTTGCATATAATTTATATCATCATTATTAATTATGACCGTATTTATTATTAATTTTTAAACTTATATTAATTAACATGAAAATATCAGTGATTTTAAGCAATGATTTATATCAGCATTTTATATTATATTTATAATTTCATTGCATTCTCTACTGTTATTGCATATCTAAAATTAAATGAAAAAGTAATGTTACCAATTAATTTATTCTTTTAATTGTTGCTTTTTTTTTTATTAACTAGTAATCTTATTACTGAAACTGAATTAAAAACATTTTAATAGAAATAATTATTTAAAAGTTTCTGCTAATATAATTAATTATAATTCATCAAAAAAGCTAATAGTAATGAAATTCTTTCTTTACTTAAAATGCTTTATCATTAACAATATTTTATATAATGTAATGTTTTTATTTTATATAATGTTTTTCTTAATATTCATAACTAGCCAAATTATACCTTTAGTGACTTACTTAAGGTCACTAAGTAAATCACTAGGGATAAATTTGGCTAGTTATGGATATTTTGGTCATTTAATCACTTAGTTAGGTTGAAATATATTTTTTTTTTTATCATCATAATTCTTAGACTTGTTCTTAATTTTTATAATTCCTTTGTAAAAATGGTATAATATATAAAAAAAATAATTTAATACAAATCACTTATGAAAAATTTTAAATATTTTGTTATGAGAACAATATTTGGATAAATTTTCAAAAATACATGAGTTTTTATTATTTTGTTATAACAATTTATTTTATTTTTTAATAATTTTAATTTTAAAGCATTTTTATTTTTTAATTTCATTTAATTTATTTTTTTATAGTTTGGTTTTGTTTAGTTTTTTAATTTTATTTTTATAGCTTCTCCTCATTTTGATGGTCATCCTTCTTCTGCAATTACAAATAGAATTTTAGATAGGTTAGATAATAACGAAAAAAAACAACGAAAATCTTCTGCAGGAAGTTCTACCTCACTTCAAGATATTGTATCTGTAATGAAAGCAGCATCTGCATTTCGTAGTGGTAAAATGAGACATAGTTCAGATAGTATTTTGGATCCTGCTAATCGAGAATTTTTAGAAAAACAAGGAAGAGATGATCCTCTTGAAAAACCTAAAAGATTAATAATTGGTAGGCATACTTACAGTTTTGATCAAGAAGGAGGTCTTATTCAATCAACAGAAACTTCTACAAATGATAGTTCTTTTTCACCTTTGCACTCTAGAAACTCAAAGTGGAAAATGATGTATCAAAAATTAGAGGATGATAAAAGTTGTGTTGAAGAAGTTGATGAAGAAACACCCAAAAATTTTGTCAGAAATTGTGAGGTTGATAAAAATTCAGATTCATTGAACATAAACAAACCTTTGTTAAATAATAATTCTAAAACTGTTGAACAGTCAGGAATAGCAAAAAGAAGGCCTTTTATTTGTAGACAGTCCAGAATTGATGATGACAGTATTTTCAATGAAAATTCTGATAAAACTGCAAAAAATGAGGAAACATGTTTTACTAGAACTTTATCTAAAAAGATGATAAAGTCAAATAGTGAAGTTAAAAGCAAAGAAATTTTAAAAAAAATGGATAATCAATATAAGGATTCATTTGAATTAGATGAGGTTAGTAATTTTCAAATTTTATTTTCTGTTTTTACAATATTGAGATATCCATTTAACAATTCAAATAGATAAAAGATAGTAATAATACTTAAAAAATGAGAATTTATATTATTTATGAAACAGTCTAGATAGATGCTTGCATACAGTTTCAATTAAATGAAAAGTAATGTAACAAAACAAATTACTCAAGGAGACTTTAATTATACTAATAAATATTTTAAAATGTTTTTCTTATATATACACATTGAATATAATTAAGAATTTAAATCTTAAACAGTGGAATTATGAAACAATTTTTAAACAAATTTTAATAATAAATCATATTCTAAAAAGGTAATAACAGAATTAAAATTAACTATTGATTATTATTCAACATATATCAAAAATAATATATGCATTCAATAATAAAATACACTTTAATCCTAGATTATTAGATTAAAGCATTTCTAGAAAATGCTTATAAATTGAATTTTCCAGCTACATCATAATACAGTAAGACTCTGCTTAACGCTGCTCTATTTTATGCTGTTTTGCTATAACACTTTTTTTTTTTTAAATTCTATATTTTTTATTGATTCATTTTGAGGGGTTTTTCAAACCATTATACATGCTACAAAATAAAATAAACAAAAATGCTACATATATTTTTTTATTCACTGCCCTCTTTCACTATTCCTATTATTTACATGTTGAAATGACCTCATTTAACACTGTTTCATTTTGCACTTTGTTTCTTTGGAACGTATCCCTCATGTTAAATGGAGTCTTACTGACATCATATTTTACATTTGAATAAGATAATATATGATATAGTAAGGCATATAAATTTTTATCAATTTTGAGAATTACAATCATAGTGTGGGGACCCGAGGTCGGCCCGCTGGAAAGTATCACTCCTCACCCGATCGTAAATCAGTCAATGGCTATTAAATCCTCAATTTTCCATTTTTCATAAAAATTAAAAAAATGAATTAATAGTATATATAATATATATAATATTAATTCATTTTTTTAATAAATAATATATGTATTTTTGGACGTAGCTACCATCTTTTAGCTACATCCAAAAAATGCACACGGATAAAAAAATGGCAGTTAAAATAAAATTTCCAACCTATAAATATATAGAAAATACAATGTGCATCGTCTGCGTAAGGCCCTGTTCACGGAGCGTTTCGTCATAAATGCCTATTGTTGGCTGGCAGCGCCACGTGTTTTTAAATATGTGTACACCAAGCAATGGCGTAGCGTATTTGTCATATTTCCCAAGCTTCATTACGCCGGCCATGCTATATTGCTGATGGTTATCTGTACCCGACGATCTTGGCCGTACCCACGTAACCCCACTAGACTGGTTTATGTACTCGGTACGATTTACCTACTCGTATAAAAAAATGAAATAATTGAAAGTACTACTATTAAATTCGTACAAACAGTAGAAATTAGGCTTCAGTCTTCGGGGCGAAGAATTTCTTGGATCCATAAGGTGGACCATTTGTCTTTTGAATGGACAGGATACATTGTAACATTCTTGGGATGGTTAAGGATTACATGGTACCTAGATTTAACCTTCTTCCGGCTGGGAAGGGGGATTTAGACGCAGTATCAAGGGTGGTTTGGTCTGGTTTACGGATGGTTCTAAAATCACTACTGATGTTGGGGCGGGGGTTTACTGCGAAGGGACCCGAATGCTTTATTCCTTTTCCCTTGGGCGGTTTGCCACTGTCTTTCAGACAGAAATTTTTGCTATTTCTGCATGTGTTAGAATTACTCTTGATAGGGATTATGTAGATAAACATATTTTTATCCTATCTGACAGTCAGGCTGCTCTTAAAGCACTTAGTAATTTCCGATTTGTTTCGAAACTAGTCTGCGAATGCCGTCTTCTCATTGAGGAACTGGCCACCGAGAACAGGGTGCAACTGGTTTGGGTGCCGAGGCACAAGGGGATTGGGGGCAATGAGGTTGCTGATTAGCTTGCCAGGGAAGGGGCTTCTCGCCCCTTTTTTGGACCTGAGCCTGTCTGGGCATTGGAGTTCGGATTTCTTTGGGCGGGTTGTCAGGGACTGGCTGGCGGCCCAGCATCATGCTTTCTGGAGTGGATCTCTGGTCTTAGGCAGGCGAAGGCTCTCATTTTGGGTTGCTCTGTTCAGCGAACTAAAGAGTTGCTTTCTCTGAACAAATATGAAGTTAGGATTGTTACAGGGCTTCTTACTGGGCACTGTCATCTTAGAAGACATCTTCACTTGATTGGGCTTGTTGATAGCCCTATGTGTAAAAGATATCAGTATGAGGAGGAAAATCCTCTTCACATTTTGTGTGAATGTGTGGCCCTTTCGTGGCTTAGGCGTGATCTCTTGGGGATGTATTTTCCTGTTCCCGAGGATCTTGCTACAGTCCCATTGAAGAATATACTGTCGTTTGTTCTTAAGACAGACCTTCTTCTGGGATGAATTGATTGGGGGTGCACAATAGACCACTGTTGGTCGCGGTGCTTGGGCTGGGTAGGCTCCTCCTATTTTACTACTACTACTACTAACAGTAGAAAAGTATCCATTTTTGTATAATTGTTCATTGTCTGAATATTCACGGAAGGCTATAATAGAAAAATCACGGAATGAGATAGCTCATTTAATGAAAATATTAATGTATTTTAATCATAATAATGGTAATAAATACAATAATCCATGGCCACGGAACAGTATGCGTGGATTTAACCCTATTCCTAAAAGCATACAAAAAGGGGAAAGATTTTACTTTGAGTGCTGCCATTCCATATAGGCCTACTGTACAGTATAAATAAAATACTATTTTATTGGTATATTGGTGATATACCAATGGAATGGTATTTTATATAATATATAAAATACAATTCTATTAAATGTTTAAAATTT
The DNA here is from genome assembly GCA_000484575.1 of Olivierus martensii. NCBI lineage: Eukaryota > Metazoa > Arthropoda > Arachnida > Scorpiones > Buthidae > Olivierus > Olivierus martensii. Next base: position 15,167 of record AYEL01086346.1, read on the forward strand.
TGCATCATCTGATAATTCCTTGGCAGCCATAAATAATCTATTATTCTACGTTTCTTTCAATATAGGGATGAACCCAAAACACTCTTAGTTTTCTTTTTTTCGGCCACCACAAAATAATTAAATATATCATCATCATCATGGCTGGACGCCATCTTGACTGAACGAATTCTGTGCACTTGTAGTACGCCCCGTGTGCTGGCATACGCATATCGTCAACTGCCAATCGAATCTTGTATCATCTATGACGATACGCTCCGTGTACCAAGAACCTTAATCCGAACAGGCGTATGACGGATAGAGAAGCGAAACTCACGTTATCCACTTTTAAAGATCTGTGGCCAAGTTGAAAAAACTTCTCATCTGTATACACTTGGATCAATTGCCTGGAATCTTTATTTATTTATTTCTTCTATATGGTAATGAATTATCGATTAACTCGTTTCTGGTGAAAGAGGTGAGAGAAACCGACAAATTTCAATTACTATTTGAAAAATGCGAGTTTTGCTCCAAACTTTTGTATATTGTGAGTTTTTAATCGAATATGGATGATGATAGTTTTGATGCTAACGTCTTTTTAGGTAGGCCATACTGAGGTACTAAGAGGCCATGGATAAATATATTAAGTGAACAGAACATAAAAAAAGCAATGAGCTTTGTAGGAAAAATAATGTAGTACTGTACTTCAAAATATCATTTATTAAATAACAACTGTTAATAATAATCGCCATTATATTCGAACTGAACAAAATATCGTGGTTCTCCATCTAACTTAGTCAAACTAATCTCCAAGTTTTTCTTTTTGCATAAACACGAAAATTTAAAGATGTTCAAACTTTCAAAATTACTGTATTTTAAATTCAACCTGGTGTCTCTAAAGAAATATTTATTCGTTAAATTTAAGAGTTGGCTCTTCCGGCGTCTGGCCAAGAAGAATATTTTCATCCTTTTCTTGGTTTTGATGACTACCTGTATTATCACCAATAATATACTCAGAAAGTTTAGTTAAAATTTCTATTATACACTGACGGAAAAAAAAATCCCAACACCAAGAAAGACTTGTGTTAGATAAACAAAATTTGGTAGGCGTGTTTATACATCTGAAAGATGACATCGATTCAAATTTCGCGCTTTTCGCATAAGTGTGGCGCTAGTAGCTCCACTCGGAATTTGCAAATCAGGTTTGCTTTAAATGCATGCTGTAAAGTTTGTGAGCGTTATTTATCCTTGAAATTTGACGTATTGAGCTGATGTTAGCCAAGAATGCCTTTAAGAAGACGAAGAAGCCACTATCAACAGCTCACCGAGTTTGAACGAGGTCGTGTAATAGGGCTACGAGAAGGTGGATTTTCTTTCCGCAATATTGCAGAAAGACTTGGCCGGAATGTATCCACTGTGCATGATTGTTGGGAGCAGTGGTCAAATGAAGGTACTGCTTCAAGAAGACCGGGTTCCGGGCGGCCACGTGGAACTACTGAGAGGGAAGACCGCCGTATTCGGCGTATGGCTGTGGCACATCGTACTGCATCTGCGACAGAAATTCGAGCTGCAGTTGGTACCACAGTGACACAACGAACTGTTAGAAATCGGTTACTTGAAGGACAGCTCCGAGCTAGGCGCCCTGTAGCGTGCATTCCACTGACTCCAAGCCATTGCCGTTTGCGACTCCAGTGGTGTCAAACCAGAGCTCATTGGAGGACGGAGTGGAGATCTGTTGTGTTTTCTGATGAAAGCAGGTTCTGCCTTTGTGCCAGTGATAGCCGTGTGTTGGTCAGAAGGAGGCCAGGGGAACGCCTGCAACCAAACTGTCTACGGCCTAGACACACTGGACCTACACCTGGAGTCATGGTCTGGGGAGCAATTTCCTATGACAGCAGGAGCACTCTTGTGGTTATCCCAAACACACTGACTGCAAATTTGTACGTCAGTCTGGTAATTCAACCTGTAGTTCTGCCATTCATGAACAGCATTCAAGGGGGAATTTTCCAACAGGATAACGCTCGCCCTCATACCGCTGTTGTAACGCAACGTGCTCTACAGAGTGTCGACATGTTACCTTGGCCTGCGAGATCACCAGATCTGTCTCCAATTGAGCACGTATGGGATATCATTGGACGACAACTCCAGCATCATCCACAGCCAGCACAGACCGTCCCAGTATTGACAGAACAAGTACAACAAGCATGGAACTCCATACCACAAAGTGACATTCGGCACCTGTATGACACAATGCATGCACGTTTGCAGGCTTGCATTCAAAATTCTGGAGGTTACACCGGCTATTAATGCAACAGCATTTCACATTTGAAATGCATTTTCTTGAGCTTAAATTAACCTGTGATCTTGAAAATTTAATCAATTAAACATGTTAACTACACAAATGCATTGTCCAAATTTCATTACTCTACAATAATTTTTTCTTGGTGTTGGGATTTTTTTTTCCGTCAGTGTATTTATGCTGCGATAATAGTTTTCTTTACATGTAAATATGTATATATCCAGTATATTCTGTCTAAAAATATGATTAAGCGTACTAAACTCATATTGCATAATGTATGCATTACTCCATCATAATGTATACAATGTACTGTATATTATTCGATGATGATAAATAATTTATAATGTAAACTCAGAATAGAAAATTCGTATATTGGAATATTGTAAATGTTATTTTATTTCTGAAGTATTTACTATCGAATAATGTATCAATTTTAATCCTTATTAAAATCCTCAATTTTCATTTATCGTAAAAATTAGAAATATATATATATGAGCTAGAATATTTTACATCCATTGAACAAAAACATCAGCGGATGGATAGAGGATTCGGAATTACAATTAAAATATAGGGCCTATAGTAATTTGGGTACGGCGTATATTAGGCTTTTTGGGTAGGCTTTTGTGTCAAATTTTTAAATTACCAAACACACGGATGTTCCGAAAGTTAATAATTAACAGAAATTAAATAATGAGAAGTTTCTTTCAACATAATATTAAACGTTTCCCGAGATAATCAGCTATTTTTTCCCATAAGATAAATTAATATGTAACGGAAATATTGCACTCAATCGGGTAAACTTTGGACCACTTTTTAGCTTTTTTTCAAAATTTGACCCTCTAACGGCCGTAATCACGACAGCGAGTCAACCTTGAGAGTCCACCAATCCACAACCTTGCCCAATCATTGGAGAGTAGGAGATCAGGAGAAATGAAGATGTTAAAATAGTCGCATTGAATTTAAGCGTACCCAAATTTTATGTCTTAAAAATTTCATCTTTTCCAATATTTTTGAAAAACTGAACATGGAGTGAAAGAATCTTTTACCAGAACTAAATAAAATATCTCATTATTTAATATAATAGAAAAATGATAGAAATAAAGTAAAAATTTCTCTTGATTCATCACTTCTTTCTAATATACAGTAGATTTATTTGAGTAATTCCTTTTTTCCATATCTTTTTTTATGAAGGAACTATGGACATAGAAAATTATTCAAATTTTATTCTAAATCTAGAATAAAAATAACATAAAATTCAAAGTTTATTTAAAATATTAACAACACAAAAAATAAAAATTATATTTCAACTTCTAAAATAAAAGGTGATGTTCTGTATTGGAAATCTATTGCTGTTTTGTTTGCAGTTCCGATATACAAAGTGTATAGATTTACAATGAAATTTTTTTTTGTAGTATTGTTTAAATTTCTATATATATATATATATAGTAGAACCTTAGTTTAATAGACTATAGTAGGGGGAAGTGGTATGCTTTAAAGTGAAAGTATTTAAAAAATACAGTACAGTAAAATTCCACCTTTTGCTAATTTAACAATTATATATATTTTACAGGACAAACCAAATTTAGGAAATACTAGAATTTCCTAGTTAAAATGTTAATGCTGGTCGGACATTCTAGTATTTCCCAGGCCGAACTCGAAATGCCGAATATTTCTTTTTCAAAGTCCAGAATTTCTAATTTTTCCTAGTCAAAACCCGAAGTGGCAAACAGTTAAAACAAAAGTCTTCATTTCTCATGTATTCCCACCAGAGTTCGATATTTGCCACCAGAAATTTCTTTCTTTAGAGAATATCCTCAAGGATAAACAAATCTCCTTGACGAAGGCTGCAACTTGCACCAGTGGAAATGTACAGAGCTAAACCCGCTTTCAATGCACAAAACATTGTATATCTAAATTATTTGTGCAAAAAAGAATAACATTTTGTGTAATTCTAAATGCCACAATAGCTTACTTTGCAAAAATAAATAAGAGATACCTAGCCAAACCAATATTCTTCTAATAACTGCTTAAAACTCTTATGATCAGTATATAACAAACTCAGCACTAATACGCAGTAGAGAAAAAACATTTACTTCACAAAAACATCGCAAACGTTTTCGGCTTTACGCCATTTTCAAGCGACAATTTCAAATCACCACAGAACAGAACACAATAACGAAGCGTATAAGTGTTACCATGGTTACAATAGAACAGTTTCCTTACATAGCTTATAACATCCGAACAATTTAAACCTTTAAATTAGCTTAACTTCATAGTTTAAAATTTAAAATTTTTTTAAAATTTTTAAAAAATTTTTAAAGCTTTTTAAAAAGTTCTAATCTGTTAGCTTACATTATATTAATTAACTAACAGCCTCCACTTTACAGATTACTACTAACCTATTATATCCTCTTATCGGTATATTACAACAAACCAACAAATAAACTTAAATATAATAAAATATAAATAACATAAATTACAACGTTAATAACAGAAATGACTGCAACAAATTTGAAGCTTTTAGCCATGATAAAAATATTTTTAAAAATTTATTTTCGAAAATAAATAAATATTATAGCATACCCTTAAATTTACAACAAAATAAAAAAAGGATATTTGAAGAAATAAAAACAACAAAAACCATCGCACCTCAAACCCACGAGCATTGGGATATGAAGCACGCGTCTTACCGAGTAGGCTACGGCTACATCATGTAGTATTTTAAAAGGGCGCATATATAAGTCAAAATTGGTTTTGGTCAAACTTTACGAATTTTTTTCTGGAGTTTGCTTGAGTATTGCGTCGAATGGCTGGCCCAATGAACTTTATTAGTGGAGATCTGCACGCATTTTTTCTGGAGTTTGCTTGAGTATTGCGTCGAATGGCTGGCCCAATGAACGTTATTAGTGGAGATCTGCGCGCACAAATTTTTTCGTCAAAATCGACGAGTCACGACCTGTGTAGTCTCCTTGTCAGTGCCTTTTAAAAATGGCAGATGGTGAATTATTTCTCTGTACTTTGTCATTCTAAGTCGAAAAGTATGTATTAAAAGTTTTTCTCCCTAATGTTGTATTATATTAATGTTGTAATTATTAAATAAAAAATATATTTACACATATTTTTGTTGTCTGCAGTTTTTGTCAAACTATCCAACATATTAATGTCAAGAAAGTAGAAAGTAAGTCATTATATAAATAATGACTTACTTTCTACATTTTCTGGAAGCAAAAATAAGAGAACATAATCATATATTACTTTATTTATTTTCAGAGCATTTTTCTAATAAGCTAAAATTAATCTTATGATGGCAACTGAAATCATTAATTTGTTATATTTCAATCCTGATTATAAATAAATTTCTTTATAAATGTTCTTTAGTTTAAATAAATAATTGGGATTGAAATTTTTTACATAAATCAATTTTTATAAGTCAAAAAAAATTTTATAACAAAAATTCTAAACCAAAACTTCTGAGACTGGATAGAATTAGGTGAGTGTTTAATTTATGCTTTTATGACATTATATCATTACCAGACTGAAAGGGAGGAAACACCATATGTAACAATATCATACAAGTAATATATTATTTAAAATCAACAAAATATAAATACAATATAAATAAACCAAATAATTTCAACTTTTTAAATCAATATCCTATATTCTATTATTATTTCTCGCTATTTTATTTTTATTCATTAAAAAATATAACTTTTATGAGGAGTGGAAACAAGAATATTGTAATCAATCTCAATTTATATAAAATTTATGAATATAAAAATATATCTATATTTTTGCAAATAAGGTAGTCCTCAACTTAAGAGTGCCTCAGCTATGACTATTCATACTTTATCAATGATGTAATTAGTAAATTCTGTGATTGGCTAATGGAGGTCCATAGGCCATTAAGTCCATGATGCAATGGTCTGATATATGAAAAGCTTCCTTCTTTCATCTCATTTTTGTAGTTTTGTTTTTTATATTTATTAAGATAATGCATAGTATCCTTGTAAACATTAGTAATGAAAAATCTATAAATTTTAGACTTTTCTAACTTCCAATGGCCAGGTTCAAACTGAACCCCATTTAAATCTAAGACTACATGTATAGTGTAAAATGCATTCATTTATTTTATATTTCAATAAAATAATAATAATAATCATATTTTTAATTTGTTTTTCCACTGATTTTATGAAAATTCATATGCCAAAGATTAGCATTTCCCTAAAATATTTAATACATTCATCAAGAAACCAGATTAGAAACATAACAAAATATTAAAAGTGAAAATATTTAAAAACTTTTCTGAAATATTGAAATATATTTTCATGAGTTTATAAAAAACATGCATTTCTGTCAGAAGCAACCAGAGGAACAGCATCAGTAGAATATACTATTTAATATATTATTACATTAAAGAAACATTCATTATTTTCAAGGAGTTATTTAATTGACACTTATAACTTGCAAATGCAGTATGTATTTATGTTCTATATAACAAAAACTAATGGGAAATATATCACTAAGACATATTTATATAAACTAGGAAATAAGTATATTAATATCTTGCCATGCATTACTGATTTAATATATTATATAAATAAATCATAAATTTAAAAATTAAAATATTTTAGTTATTAGCATAAATGAAACACAGATAATCCTTGACTTATGACCAACTTGTACTTACGACAGCAATGTAATCAGTATATTCTGTGATTGATAAATGCAGTTCAATGGATTAGAGTCCCTCATCAATGGTCTGATATACAGAAAGTATCCTTTTTTGCATCTGGTTCTTGTATTTTTCTATTCTTTATGTTTATTAACCTTTACCGCTCCTCATTTTAATAACTAAACTTCATTTTACACTCCATTAAAATATGACCTTGAAACTTGAAATTCAATATTTTGCTATAACTTTTTTACTTTTTAATTTTTTGGCACAAAAAAATTGGATTTTGTTGTTCATATACTGTATCCTGATATCGTTTTTTAATTTTAGATATAGGACCAAAAGAAGAAAAAAACGAAAGAATTAGGCCTAATTTGCATATGTAAACAATACATAATTATCCAAATTATTCATGATTTTGGGCATCGGATAAAAAAAATGTTTATATATTTACATTCTTAATGATATTCTGCATCCAATGATACTAAATACTTAATAATTCTAAAAAATTTTTCCAACTAACGAAGACAATTTATATTGTAACTTGACACTGAAATCCGATACCTAGTATAAACAAAGAATCATCTTCTCCCTCTCGCAGATGAAATACGGTATTCTACTACACAAATATTTAAAATAATTGTTTATTAGTTGTTTTTCTTCAATTTTCTTATAATAATGTGTGATAAATACTTTTTATTTTATAACAAGTATAGGTATAAGAATCTTGACTTTCTTGAAAATTTACTTTTTTTAATAAATATTGCTATAGTTTGTATACGTAGCTATCATCCTGCCATCTGTATGCCAGATTTAGCACTGATTTTTTATAAATTTTCACTATTTATACATTTTTTACTCAAGATTTGTCTCAGAGCCTTTTAAAAATGGTGGATGGTAATTATTTCTCTGTATTTATTCATTCTAAGTCATTAATTTTATATGTTGAATTATTTCTCTGTATTTAGTCATTCTAAGTCATTAATTTTTCAAAAAAGATTAAAATATAATAATAATAGCATTTTCCAACAAAGGGGACAGGTTATCATGCCTCTCCTCTTAGTTAACATAATGTAACCAGCCTTTGACTGGTCTGATCAGTGATTGGAGAACCGGAGGGGTGGAGGCGTGACTGGTCACATCAGCGATAAGAGCGGAAAGGTTAAGATAATGCATAGTGTTCTGTTAACATTAGTATTAAAAAAATCCATAAATTTCGGGCACTTCCAACTTCCACATTTCAGACTAGGGATTGCAATACTGGTAAATTGCGAATTTTAGTCTCAAATTTTTACTGGTAATTCAAAAATTTTGAACATAGTTATAGTACTCTTTTTTTTCTTATTCGCTGGGCCACAGTCTACTAATGTAAATTACCAATTATATTTAGTGTATGGAATCCATTTGGTTGTGATCAATGTTCTGTATAACAGAAATGATATAGTAGTAGATGAAACTGAAGCCGAAGAACCGGAATCTGTTGAATCAGCTGAAGATGATTCTGAGTATTCTGACAACTCCAACGACGAATACGACAGAGATGCTGAATATAATGGTGGGGTTTTAAAAGTAATATAAGTAAACATTCAATGAATTTAAATTTAATTCAATCAGTAGGCATAATGTTATTTTTCCTAATGATGGCAACTTTTTGGATGCACAGTGTGATTGTCCAGTATTTTTCAAAAAAATGTATCTGCAAACATACAGTAAGAAAAGCTATTAAACTGAAGAAGATTTTTTACATTTGCAATTACGTTATCCATGAAAGAGAAACTTATTGATCAAAAGCAAACAGAAATACAACATGATAATCCACTTTTGGCACAAAATTAAAAAAATATTAATAAAATCGTTAAAAAAGAACTGGAGTATTTTCAACAGGAAATATATGGAGGAAATATATTCAAATAGTGTACGATTCTTTAATAATTATTAAATCAACAAGTGTGGAATCTGAAAGAGCTTTTTCTACAACGGGATTATTTTGTACAAAAATTAGATCACAATTAGGAGACCAAAAATGTTGATCAGTTATGTTTGTTTCTTACATGCTTATTTTTTTAAAACAAGTTGAAAAATAGATCACATATTTAATTATATATTTTATAATTATTTTTATTTCCACTTTTTAAAAGTATTCTAAATATTTTAAATTCTCTAACATATCATCATCCTCGTTCATGAAACACGCCATTTTCGTTAAAACTTCTTTCAGCGCATGTGTTAACCCGAGGTTTCTGTTTCAACCCGCCGATCTTCCCGGGTCGAAGTCTTGACCTAGGGTCAAGCATTTGACTTTGAGTAAAGGCGTGCAGAATACCGATTTCGCCCCAACTCGAGAGTTAACCCTAACTTTGGCTTTGACTCGATGTCGTGAATACGGCCGTAAATATACTTGAAAAGAATTCATATATGAACCGTTGGAATATATATTCATTGAAATTATGCCTTTTATATAAATTATAAAGAGAATTTTATTTAGCAATGGCAAGCTATTTTATTGTAGTCCAAAGTAACTTTTAAAAATGAATTGTAATTTATTTATTTCTGCAAATTTGAAGTCCAGGACAACTGTGAACCACATTTAGAATCTAACAAATATGATTATGAGGAAAAAATTGCCTTAGCTAGCTGCATACAGAAATTTTTTAATATATTAAGTCGGGTGCATTTTTGTTATTATTAAAAAACTGTAATTTCATTATGATAACTTTATTTAATGTATTTTTACTATCAAAAAAAAAAGTTTCTTCATGGTGTTTTGTCCCTGAAACCATTATTTTTGCCTACTTGAAGAATTAAACTTAGATACAAAATAAACTAAATTAAAATGTCATGTAATAAATAAGAATTAAGATAATGTAAATAAGAAATATTTTATGTATTATATTAATACAGTAAAATATTTATATAAACAAAATTATTATATGTTTTATATTACCACAATATTATGTTATTATAGTAAGATATTTATATAAACAAAATTATTATACTGTATGTTTTATATTACCACAAATTACTGGAAAAAATCACAGAAAAATTAATAAAAATCACAGTTAAACTTTGCTATAATTTAAATTTTAATCGTAGCAAAATTTACTATAAGTAAAAAGTTCATTACAATTTTCCATTCCCCTAACAATAAATCAACCCCAATATTGAATTGTCCTATAATGTTAATAAGAATGACAATGTCATATTTTAAATATTTTATTTGTATATTGCTACTAGTTAGACATTTACTTATATTAGATTGTTATTTTGGTGAATGACTTCTGTTATTTGGCCAGAAAAAAAATTACTTAAAAATTTCATTGTTTCACATAATACTGTGGCCTACCACAATAAGTTATGTTTTTCTTTTATATTTTATAATCTAATTTTTATATAGACTTAATTTTCAGTTATTTTGACTAGCACTCAGTTAATATATGAATAAAATATACTAATTATGCTAAAATAATGCACTGACTTGAAAATAAATGAAGTTAAATTAGCGGGTTAACCACTCGCCCGGTTCGAAGTTGTCCATAAATCAGACATATTTCAACATGTGCACAAATTTCTCTTTATATCAATACATTTATAATGTCAAGCACACTAGTTTCATAAGATTACTAATATTTAGACAGTAAGAATCAATTCTATACAGTTATTTAGTACATTTTAAACCGTAGATATCTGTAATTTCAAGTTGAATATACTATTTGACAAACAAATTTTTCAATAGGTGTTCTTATGAAGTCTGGTGAGAGTTTTGTGAAGTATTCTGGGACTTAAGTTAATAAACAGACAGTAGTAATATAACTATTGTATGTTATAAAAAATTTAGTGAGGCTATATCTAATCTGTAAAATGTACAAACAAAGAGATAATACATGTACATGGTGGTCCAAAGTTACCCCCGCTGGTCCAAAGTTCACCTGATTGACTGTACTAAATTTCTTGCATTAAAACCCGAAAAGTATGAAGCTGAGTTCCGGCTACGTGGAAATGATTAAAATTTCATGTTAGTTACTGCTTAAAAAAAATTCAACGATATTTCGTTTAATAATAGGCCTATTTTTTCAACTATTCAATTATTTGCGATATTTAAATTTGCGTTCTAGTACGTTGTTTACTTTTTATCGTTAACGTAGCGCTGGTTGCTTAAATGGGCCAGTTGCTCAAATGAACTTCCGCGGTAGTTGCTCAAATGATCAAAAATTTTTTTTGTATTTTTGCGCATTCGTCGACGGTCCGACCTCGATATATACCCGACAAATTAAGTATAAATTATTTATACTTTTATCTATTAGTTTCGGAGATATAAGAGCGTTTAGGTGTTTCACTTTTAATGATATCCCGAGCGTCATAGATACCCTTAGCTTAGACGTTATTCGCGCTAAAAATCGTATTACAAAAGGCATTTTTAACCACTCGGTGTCCATATACATGTGGATAATATAATAAATATGACACTATATAATGATACTAAACTGGGTCTTTGTTTGACACGTAACAACTTAAAATGGAAAGTATTTTAACTGACAGATTTGTTCAGAGATTTATTGAACGCTTTGTTGTTTCGACAACTTATGGATTTTTCTTTTTTTCCTCAGAATTGTATTACGAATACGATGTGAACAGATTGGAGGAAGACGATTTATACGCCCACAAATTCCTGGCCCATCAAGGTTACTTGTCGAATGATGTCAAGACGTTAATGGAAAGATCGGTTAAGATGGTGTTAGAGAACTTCAAATGGAGAAAGGAATTCGGAGTTCAAGGTACATTTAAATGGGGCGGTAAGGCGAATAAAAACACCAAACCGTCAACTGGTCCGTCTTGTTTTTATAGATATTAAGAGAGAGGATCTTCCGGACGAATTTTTCGATCGAAAAGGATGCATCGTTCTGAAGGAAGACAAAGAAGGCCGAGAAGTGGGTAAGCTCTATTTTAGCCCATCGAGAGATATAAAGAATTAGCGAGAAGATTTTAATAAGTAACTTTGCAGTGGTCATCAGGGTCAGTCAGATAAGAAAAACTCGACCGGGAGAGAAAGAAATCGGAGAGAAATTCCTGATCTACTGGATGGAAAATATCTACCAGAGAAACGATTACGGAATTACCATCATTATCGACTGCACAGATGCCGGACTTAGCAACGTGGTAAGTTGACCTACTTCCGAAAAGACTCCCTACCAAACGCATTAAGTATCAGCTTCAGCCCGACGGTAACCGCTTCCATCGGAAACTAATTAATCGAGATTGGATGAAATTTTGGCTGGAATAAAATAATATTTCCGTTTTAAATTGAAAATATTTTAGTTAACTCCGAAAACGGCCGGACTTCCGTATTAAAAGTAATAAAAACATTAAGACGAGACCGCATTTCCACGGAATTCCGAGAAAGCGACCGCGCGTGGCATCAAAATACTTAGAATACAAATACGAGAACGTTTCTAGGGGGATCCATCTCGGAATCGTACTTGCTTAAATTAAAATACGATGCCGGTGGCGTCAAAATCGGTTTAAAACGAATTATTTTGACCATACGAATGAGAAACTGCCAACATTGGACCGATCGTGCTTAGTAAATGCGATGTATATAGCGCTCGACCCATTAGCACCGTTAAAGTTGCGAAAACCTTATTCCCGCCAGGAGTTTAATTTTAGAAATTCCACCGACAACTTCGCGCTATATTTCACCATGGATTTTTTAAAATTTCGCTATAATCGAGTAATAGCGTTTTTATGGTAGATTAGCCACTCTCTCCATATCTCGGCCTATCAAAAATAGGACCGATAAAAAAATCGATAAAGGCGAAAGTTACTAGATGGGAGGTCAGCGCCTATTGGAGTGGACATTCCCATATTACAAACGACCGACACTTCCAGCCATAGAACAAGTTGGACGTCGTTAAATCATTATATATATATTTTTTTTTGTTAAAAAATGAATGAAATATTACTCTAATCCACTTTTTTCGTTTCTTTTGCAGAACATGGACCTGGTGGAATTCGCCAACTTTATATTCAGACATCATTATCCTTGCTATTTAGGTAGGTAGCCGATGTAGTCATCTATCGCGCCATTCCAGTCCTGAGGCCCTATACTGAACTGTGTCGTTGAGCCAGAGTAGTCTTAACGAGTAGTAGACTCGCCAAGCCGCCTTTGATGTTGCGCTCTCTCAGAGTAGGCGGAGCTTAACACCAGTTCTCCGCAGTCGTCATTTTGTCATGGGGTCAAGCTACACTGGCTACTGTTATTAGATCATTAGCATTTAATGTAGGAAATTTTTGGATTAATTGAAACGGTTTTCGCGTAATTTTTATGGAAGAAATAGTTTTATAAGCGTATAAAAAAATTGTTACAGGTAAAATCGACGTTAAATTCAATACGATCATAGCCTTACATTTTCAGAAATTGCTATAATTGAAGGGGCAAAAACAATTGTAATAAAAATGTGTCAATCTTTCAATTACAACTCACAATTCTTTCTAATCATTAACTGTACTGTTTGCTCATAATGCACAGGTATACATTATTTATATAACATAAAAATAATGAAAACAGCAAAACTAGAAGTTTAAATGAAACTGCATTTTTAATATATTCAAACTATCTCAGAAAATATTTCCAAATATTTAAATAATATTTATTGGCACAAAAAGAATAAAAATAATTTAAATACTATAATAAATGCAAAAAAAAAACATATATCACTATTCCAATTGTAATATACAGGATGATTCAAAAAGATTGTGCCAAAATTTACAGACCTGTAGAGGATAAAATTCCGAATAAAAAGTTTAGCGTTTTTGATTCGAGACTCTGTTTAAAAGATATAAGGTGCGATTGTTTTGTGACATTATTTCCGATCCAGTCAAAAAATTTTTTTAAATTTGTTTATTTGCATTTTTAAAATCATCTATAAATTTTAACTACTTAAAAACTATCCTAAAAATTTAAAGTATCTAGAAAAAATTTTTTTTTTTAATTTTATTTGTGCTTGTTCTAACCTCAATCTCAAAGATCAGTAAGATCTTTTATGATTTCTATATATTAATGAGAATAATTTAATGAAAAATTATTTATTTAAGTTAAACTTATAAAAAAATTAATAAATTCTTTCCAGAAACAGAATTAAATTATATATATTCCTGTAATTATAGTGTTGACTGAAATTTTTCGGAAATAGAAAGCTTCTATTAATAATTGCTAAAAAATATTAAAACTATAAAAAATATAAAATTGTAAATAGTCTAATCTATAATTTAATAGAAGAATAGCAACACTAAGTATCTTTTAAAACTTATTATTATAATAAAGTTACATCCGTGATAAAATGTTTAAAAAATTGTTGTTTTTTATCTTTTTTGTTCAACTCCTTATTAAAATAATAAAAATTGATTTACGCTCTTCTTTGGGACAGGGCAAATTAAATGATTTAAGTATTTTGTCCATAGGGAGTCATTTATTTAATTCTTTAAATACATGTGATATTATTAACCAGCTTGCCAAAGAAAAACCTAGGGAAAATAAATATTTAAGTTATACATATAATAACTTATTTTTGTTTATATAAGTAATTTAGTTTTGTATGAATTTTATATTTTTATTTGTTTATTGGTAATATATTGACTTTTTCTAGTGCTGGAACTTTTGTAAAACTTCACCGGTCACCCAGCTCCCGCTTACCCTCCCGTGGGAGCTATAGCTTGTGACCCTACAGGAATATGGCGGATGCAGACACGCGCATTGAAAAATAGTGACCCGATATACTGCTGAGTGCTACTATTCCTTAAACCTCTACTCTGGTTGAGCTGAACGTAGCTGGTATGACGTCAGTTACCGACCGCTCGTTAGAGGACGCGATACTCGACCATTTCAACGATAGTTGCTGTCAGCGTGCGTTCGTTAGCTAAGTCGTTGAGTGAACGGTTGGGTCTGAGTAACCTTTCAAGTCGATTACAGTCGTTACCATGGCGGACAATCACTGTTACCTTAGTAAATAACACCAAGCACTTGAAGCAGGACAAACACAAGTTTATTATTAGATATATATAAACTACATATACTAATAATAGGGCAGTCTTTACTACGTTAATAGAAGCAGCGGAACTAGGTTGATTAAAATCACTGTTACCTTTTTTTACTTGCTTTGGAAACGCGAAGTATTAGGCGTGAAAGAGTGTTCCGAGATAGAACAAACGCTTTGGAACTACCGGACACTCTATTCATCTCCTTGTTTCAAAGCCGTTAGTAATAAATTTATGCGATGAATTACGAGATTTGCTACAGCCTCAAACAATGAGACGAACTGCACTTACCTGTTTTTTAATTTTTAATTTTTAATTACCTGTTAAAAGATTTTTATGCGTCCGCATAAAGTTTACTAAAATTTCAAATTCTTTTGAAGAAGCTTTCGAAGCACGTGGTTGATTCATCTTTGGAAAAGCCGGGATAATGCGTCATAGCTTTGAAAGTCTTTCATTGGTTCTTTCTTTAATCGATGACGTTTCATATGACGTTGCAAATTCTGTGTTCGTTGTGGAGCTACCGAGAGAACGTCTCCGTAACGACTACGTTCAGCAAGGAGCTGAGTATTGTGTCTCAAAGGTTGTTCGGTGGAAGCCTACGTTGACGATAGCTCAACGACTACCGTTACTTAACGGCTCTCGTTATGTTCAGTATAGACCCTCTGGTCGATTCCCCATCGAAACGGAAGCGAAAATTTTCTGCTCCCACCAAAATCCGTATCCGTAGTAACCGGGCACCAGGCAACCACCAACTTATTTCCGAATAAACGGGAGTGGTCGGTAACCGTCCGCGTCTTTTCTGCCGTAGTAGTTTTCGAGTCGGTGACCGATCGAACAAAATATTTACCTACATTTTCCGCCCGTTTCCGAATTGTGGACGCCACCTAACGACCTATGATCTTAACCCACACGCATCTACCTACATGACACTTGGGTTCGAGACTTCCTTCTTGGTGTAAACTGTTATTAGAGAATCCATTATTATTTTCATGTATTTGTATATTTAAAGTATTATTTAACACATTTTAATCGATTATGACGGATAATCGGTGGGGAAATTTTGGAGGTAGGGTAGAGCGGGGCTAGTTGAACGTGTTTTGGTTTGAAGGCATATAAATATTTTCCTACGCGATACTCGACCATTTCAACGATAGTTGCTGTCAGCGTGCGTTCGTTAGCTAAGTCGTTGAGTGAACGGTTGGGTCTGAGTAACCTTTCAAGTCGATTACAGTCGTTACCATGGCGGACAATCACTGTTACCTTAGTAAATAACACCAAGCACTTGAAGCAGGACAAACACAAGTTTATTATTAGATATATATAAACACATATACTAATAATAGTCTGCCCTTTACTACGTTAATAGAAGCAGCGGAACTAGGTTGATTAAAATCACTGTTACCTTTTTTTACTTGCTTTGGAAACGCGAAGTATTAGGCGTGAAAGAGTGTTCCGAGATAGAACAAACGCTTTGGAACTACCGGACACTCTATTCATCTCCTTGTTTCAAAGCCGTTAGTAATAAATTTATGCGATGAATTACGAGATTTGCTACAGCCTCAAACAATGAGACGAACTGCACTTACCTGTTTTTTAATTTTTAATTTTTAATTACCTGTTAAAAGATTTTTATGCGTCCGCATAAAGTTTACTAAAATTTCAAATTGTTTCGAAGCACGTGGTTGATTCATCTTTGGAAAAGCCGGGATAATGCGTCATAGCTTTGAAAGTCTTTCATTGGTTCTTTCTTTAATCGATGACGTTTCATATGACGTTGCAAATTCTGTGTTCGTTGTGGAGCTACCGAGAGAACGTCTCCGTAACGACTACGTTCTGCAAGGAGCTGAGTATGTGTCTCAACGGTTGTTCGGTGGAAGCCTACGTTGAAGATAGCTCAACGACTACCGTTACTTAACGGCTGTCGTTATGTTCAGTATAGACCCTATGATATTCTGTAGTAGAACTCGAACTGCAGGTGCAACAAGCGCAAGGCAACAAGGCAAGTCTTTAGCCATCACAGTTCGGCATGGAGCCACATTCAATAAAAAGGGTTTCTAGACTTGTTTCAGCCCTTTATGAGGGCCATGGATGTACACAGATCACCTCTATCAGATTCTTCTTATTATTGCTTGAATAGCACAAATCGGCAGTACATGCGGCGGCATCTTTTTTTTTGTGATATCTCACAATCCGCAAATGATATTTAAAAACTTTCAAAACAAAAGTTGTTTGTTTCATAGTTCCATCCAATTATAACAAAATTGGCATTGTTTCTATTGGAGATTTTAAAGTTGATTCCTTGTGTCCCTACTTCCGATGCGTCCACAAAATTTTTATCATGTCCATTCGATTCTTCGGATACACTTTGGTAATAAAAAATTTTTCCACTACTTCCTATCTCATTGCGTTTCCAAAAAAAGGGTGGTACGGGTGGTAAGAAACATCTTGTATAAAAAGAAACAATTCGAGAATATGTATTTAAGAAATATCTTCGAAATCCTGGCAAACAACGGTGAATCTAAGAGGTAGAGCTGGCGTGCCACGCAGGAGGAACTGGGTTCGCATCCCTAGTCTGGTCCCGAAATTATGCGGGTAGTGGGACCGAACCGGTGATCCCCGTCCTTCATCATCCGGCCCCCCCTCCACGGGTGTGGGTTCAGCCCGGGGTTGGAAATGGCCCGCCCCCTTAGTAATTTCCCTGATTGGAAAGAGGGCGTAAAATACGCAAAAGAAGTAGTTACAAGTAGACAAGTAGTTAAAGTATCTATAAGTAATTACTTTAACTAATAATTGATTGAAAACATTGCTTCCAATTCAGTAGAAAAAATTTTCCTGAAAACAAAGGAATTTTTCTGTAATTATCAGTCATTTATTTCCAAAGTTTGTCTGTGTGTGGCTACTGACATTTCTATATGAAATATGTGCTTTTTTGTTGGAAAAAATGATAAATTACTCTTTTTCCCGAAAATCGTACTTTTCAGACTTGTCGCAGAAAAATTTACATGGAATACAAAGAAACACATCGAACAGACAAGATCTTGTGAGAAAGGCAGAGACATCATATAGGGAGGAATTACTTTTCAGACTTGTCGCAGAAAAATTTACATGGAATACAAATAATGAGAAACACATCGAACAGACAAGATCTTGTGAGAAAGGCAGAGACATCATATAGGGAGGAAAGTTTTGTTATTGGCATTAAGCTTCGTGCCCCTGAAATTTCATTTGATTAGCATTTGGAACATAACTGGAAAACTGCTTTGTCCAAGAATCAGATTTTGGAAGTCAAATTTGAAGTCATTATTTAGATAATATTTTCTTAAGTAACCGTTTTGAGGACGATTTTCGGTCTATTCCATTTCGAGTGATACTTTTACTTGTTTCTAATAACTCGAATTAGATTATTAAGAAATTTCAGCGTTTTGAGGACGATTTTCGGCCAATTCCGTTTCGAGTGATACTTTTACTTGTTTCTAATAACTCGAATTAGATTATTAAGAAATTTCAGAAAACCACGATGAGAGTTCAAATAATGCCCCCATTGATAATTAAAATTAGTAATGCTTTCTTGAGGTAATCCATGTTTTAAACTTGGGCGAATTCTTAAATTAACTGCTGTACTTAATTGACGAAAGGCTCAATACCTCTCCGATGTAACAAATGTCATTTCCCAGCAACCTGAATGTATTATCTAATTCCAAACTGGAGAATTTTCATCTGTGATATCGAGTCTTCGACATTTTATATATAAATCAATAGGTCCAGTATCGTTTCTGTTCCGCTGGCGATATTTATAAATTTGACATGTGATGACATGGAGCTTTTTTCCAGACACCATTCGCTAAATTTCACACCGAATTTAAACAATGCATATTTTTCAACTATGCAATGCAACTATCGAAGTTCCAATTCTGCTTCTTCAAAATTTAACGAAACACAATGCTGTTGGACGAAATCGAGTCCCAACAAACATGGCACTGCTAAATCTGGAACAATCATGCACGGTTGTTTTAGTTAACACAATACTTGATTTGTCCACTTTGTCTGCTATTTAGACAATAATAAATACTCTCCAGTATTTTGAAAAACTTATTTTTCCAAATATTACCGAGGAAAATAATGCGATTTTTGTTAAATAAATGTCGTAAAACAATGATGGGTACATGACATGCAGACGATCATGCCAAACTAATTTCAATTAACCAGCGGAAAACTTCCTCTTTTAGAAAGTATTGGAATTCTCTTCTGTTCATATATACAAACGGTCTGGAGTCAGTCATTGTGTCTATTGATTACGGAATTATATTTAATAAACTAAACAAACAACTTTGTGCGCCTTCAGGCCTGTTCGTCAGAAGGGTCCTACGCTTACACATTTGAGATTTCGTGTGACCGCTTTGCAGTGTTCAAGAATCTCTCGCAATTTCGGTTTATACTGTTCGTCAGAAGGTCCTATGGTTACACATTTGAGATTTCGTGTGACCGCTTTGCAGTGTTCAAGAATCTCTCGCAATTTCGACAGTAAGCATTTTAAAACAAGTAATGTTTTCGATTCATTTCAACATTATAAAAACTGTAAATACCACATGTAGAATATTTCATAATTAATAAAGTTGTGCATTAAAAATATCCGTGTGTATACGTTTTCATAAACTGGAAGCAATCTCTGTCTCGCTCATCTCAAGCAATAACTAATACAAATTTCACATTTAAGACAGTTGTCTCAGGTGCACAGAATTGGTTTAACAAAATATCACTGCAGATATTGAAAATGCAATCAAAATCATCACTTTTTACAGTAGACGATATTGGACCTAAAATAATATAAGAATTTGAGTGTCGGCAAACAAACGTCTATGTTAAATTGGATTCGTTGTGTTAATTATATTTTCTGCATATTATAATGTATTTCGTAACGTGAGCAGATGTGCATACAAATATGTTGAGCAACCGATATGGACTTATCAAATAAAGTATTTATAGAAGCTTATCAAAACAACAAAAAATTTTGATAACTTACGATTATTAAAGGAATTGCTTCTTTTGTATATTTAATCCCTTCCATATTACGCGAGGTAAGTATTGATATTAGAATTTATTTAACTAATTTTCATTTCTCCGTATAAATAAATACTCATCGGAAATATTTAAAAGTTTTCTTTCCCGGACATAGAAATTCCCAATCAACGAAAGCGTCAGCCATGAAGTTATTAGCAATCTTTCTACTGTTTGGTATAACGACTGCATTTCTGCAGACAGGTAAAAATGTTTTCAAAGTTAAAACTATAATATTTATCGTTCGAATTACTATAGATTTCAAATTATTGTTTCAGATTGCGAAGGACCTGACTATCAGGATTACGTACAAGAAGAAGGATATCATTCGTAAGTCGATTATTTTCGTTGTTACCAAGCAAAGAACACTATGAATAATTGTATGTTGTAACTATAACTGCAGATACGATGGTGAACAAAGCCAATATTTGAATCAAGTTCTCCGGCAAGTAAGGTACGCCGTACAGAGGGCACGCCTTTACAGTGAAAAGAGATTACAAGAAGTTCAAGAAATACTTGACAGTTACGGAGAAACAAATAGCGAATCAGACGAGTATGCTGAACAGCTCATTCCGCAAGTGGAATCACAAGCCAGACAACGACAGCAACAAGTGCATAGATATCTGTAATATAGCCCGGACCGATTCGGTGAGTATCCGCAGTATTTCGAATCTGATGAATACAGCCGATATGAAGAGCAAGACCAAGAGCAGCCATCCGACAGTCAATTGAGAAGTGTTTTGAGAGAAATAAGAGACGTTCTTCAGACCACTCGATCTTATAACTACAGCAACAAGTGGATAGATATCTGTAATATAGCCCGGGCCGATTCGGTGAGTATCCGCAGTATTTCGAATCCGATGAATACAGCCGATATGAAGAGCAAGGCCAAGGGCAGCCATCCGACAGTCAATTGAGAAGTGTTCTGAGAGAAATAAGAGACGTTCTTCAGACCACTCGATCTTATAATGAAAGGAAATTAGAGAAGGCTCGGTAGATTCTTCAGTGCTTTCAGCTGTCGGGCGAACAGCCATCTGAACAGACACGACAGCTGATTCAAGAAGTAAAATCAGAAGCAAATTCCTTACAGAACCAAGTGCTTTCAGCTGTCGGGCGAACAGACACGACAGCTGATTCAAGAAGTAAAATCAGAAGCAAATTCCTTACAGAACCAAGTTTATCAGTCCTTGCGGTATTCCGAGCAGTAATATTCGGAAGGATACGAATATTACGGAGAACAGGGACAGTACGAAAGCCAAGTCGAAACGGTTTTGTCTGAAGTGCAAAGTGTTTTGCAGGGCGCTCAGCATTACTTACAAAGAAAGCTACAAGTAGCCCAGCGTATTTTGAACTATTACGAACAGTCGGATAAAGAGCCTAATCGGCAGGTATTGCAGTTAGTACAGGAAACAAAATCGCGCTCACGTGCTCTGAGCGAGCAAGTATACACTTATACGCAATATTTTCAACAGTATTACGGTGAGCATTACAATCGGCAGGTATTGCAATTAGTACAGGAAACAAAATCGCGCTCACGTGCTCTGAGCGAGCAAGTACACACTTATACGCAATATTTTCAACAGATTACGGTGAGCATTGCAAACAAAGTTCCCACTCTTCACAACAACGATACGGCCAATACTACGAAGAAAGTTCTCAGTATCCTCAGTAAAGTTACGGACAATATTACGACGAGGAATCGCAGTACCCACAGCGACCATACGGTCAGTACTATGAAGAGGAATCCCAGTACCCACAGCAAAGATACGGCCACTACCACGAAGATTCGCAATATTCACAACAACCATACGGAAGGTATTATGGACAAGCCGAATATTCATATCCACAGCAGCAGTATGGAAGATATTCGCAGTACGTTCAATATCCGCAAGGTTATGGCTGTTATTCCGAAGGACATCAGTACTAAAGTCAGTTGGTCAGAGTTCTTACCCAAATCAGAAACGTTCTCCAGAACACCCAATACCGTTCGCAGCAAGGAAGTTACGGACAATATTACGACGAGGAATCGCAGTACCCACAGCGACCATACGTTCAGTACTACGAAGAGGATTCCCAGTACCCACAGCAGAGATACGGACAATATTACGACGACAAGGATTCGCAGTACCCACAGCAACCATACCGTCAGTATTACGAAGAGGATTCAGAGTACCCACAGCAAAGGTACGGACAATATTACGATGAGGAATCGCAGTACCCACAGCGACCATACGGTCAGTACTATGAAGAGGAAACCCAGTACCCACAGCAAAGATACGGCCACTACCACGAAGATTCGCAATATTCACAACAACTATACGGAAGGTATTATGGACACGCCGAATATTCGTATCCACAGCAGCAGTATGGAAGATATTCGCAGTACGTTCAATATTCGCAAGGTTATGGCTGTTTTTCCGAAGGACATCAGTACTAAAGTCAGTTGGTTAGAGTTCTTACCCAAATCAGAAACGTTCTCCAGAACACCCAATACCGTTCGCAGCAAGGCTTGCAAGAAGCACAAAAACTCTTTTCAGAACAGCAACAGTCTGGTCAGCAATTGCAGCTTCTGGAATACAGTCTTAACTATGCTTCCACGAGCTATTGTCTGCCGATTTAATTTGCTAATGTAATGGTTGCAAAAAAGTTTTCACCTATCCTATAGTCTCATGAGCGGAAATTATGATCGATTATACTTGCAGGAAAGCTAATTGAATGTATAAAAGCGAAATGAACTCTTCCATTTGTAAGGAGAACTGCAGCAGCTGGATGAGATGGGAAAAACCGGCATGGATTAAGCGAAAAAAAAAATTTTTTAATTAAACGAATAATTAAAAACAAAAATATTTTTATGTATATATAATTATTTTCTATACGCTTACGAAATTTTTTCTTCCATAAAAATTATGCGAAAACCGTTTCAATTAATTTCAAAATTTCCTACATTAAACATGCTAATGACTAGTTACAATAACCAGAGTTACTTTAACCCTATGGCAAAATGGCGATTTCGGAGAACTGGTTCTAAGCTCCGCCTATTCTGAGATACCAAGGCGTCATTGGCTAGTGCTATTACTCGTTAAAATTCTATTACTGGTATATTTTTAGAGAGGAGCATTTCGAGTAATTGCGAGCTTGGGAGCACTGAGAAATTTTAATTTCATTGATTATAGTTAATTTTTTAGTATTATAGAGAAGTATATATTTAGTAGAATTTATTATACAGTAGTATTATATTAGTTCATCGTTTATTTTAAAATATTAAGTTTGTCTTATATCAAGAGTGAAATGAATTCCCGAATGATGAATAGTAAGTCAATTATTTCAACTTTATTATATTGTTTTTATATTGAAGATTATAAGATAGTAACTTTGTGTACCAGTCAATTATTCAGTTTTGCGAGACACTCCCGTATGTCTCATATTGTAACGTAGTTTGCAATGGGTAATTTTGCAAAAAAAAAAAAAAAAAAAAAATTGTAATGTCGCATTTTTCAGTACATGCTTGGCATTTTATATGCAAACATAGCCTATTATGTGCAGAACAAATCATGTCTATTAAAGCATTTTATATGAATGCTATAATAGATTTGATAATTCATAATATATTGCCGCTAATTAAATTAAGATATAAGGTAATTAACGAAAAATTTCGGTAAGGATTGTGTAAAGGTTATTTATTTTGCCGATTGCTATCGATTGATATTTAATTCTTTGTGTTATACCAAATTGAATATTAATGACGTCTTGTTAACAACAATAACAATGTATGTTGCTAGAGTAAGTGAAATATCGTTTCCATTTAGTTTTAGTATTATAACATAATTAATAATTCATCCCTCTTAGAATTATATATATATAAAAATATTTTTTTTTTAATTATTCGTTCC
The DNA here is from genome assembly GCA_000484575.1 of Olivierus martensii. NCBI lineage: Eukaryota > Metazoa > Arthropoda > Arachnida > Scorpiones > Buthidae > Olivierus > Olivierus martensii. The sequence goes on from AYEL01086346.1 coordinate 39,087, forward strand.
AATCAACACGTGTTTTTATAATGGTTGTTCGTTACAGATTTGATTTAATCTTAAGTTTTAACATAATAAGAAAGCATCACTGGACACGAGATGAAAAATCTGAATTTTCATCTCGTGTCCAATAAAAGAATTTTCAAATTTTCAACAAAAGTTTTTCTATAACCACGTGTTGTTGAGGAATCTTCAACACGTGGTTAAAAATGCAAAGCAACAGCTCTATTATGTTGAAATTGGTTGAGTGCATTAAATGATTCAAAAAACATTAACAAAGATAGTAAAATCGGAACATGCGATGTACACGTAAATCGGAATAAAAATTTTTGGAACGCCATTTATAGGAATAATGTGACACGTGGCAGAGCAGCAATATGGCGTCGCTAACCTAAGGAATCAACTGTGTGTAAATCTGCCTACCAACGATTATAGAAATTGTTCAAAGCATTATCATCGTTTAATTTGACGATTGTTTTTATTATAATATCAGACAGTCATGATCGTATTTGGTCACTTGACCCCTAGCTGCGTGAATATGTCCTATTTTGAAATATTGTTAATTAAAAGAGATAATGGCAATCTTTTAATTTACTAAATCTCGATTGTATAATTGAATAGTTTTCCGAAATAGGAACACAAGTTTCAACGATAATCTATTTCAATAATTTAATTTTTGTTGAGAGAGAGAGGGTCTAGTAAAAAAAAGTAAAAAAAAATCTTTGTAGTTGAATGTCCTTAAATTTTTTGAAATTTGAAACAATATAAGTCTAAAAAATCGGAGAAGGAAGACTGAAAAGGTAATACTACAGAAAGAATTTATTCAAAATAATTTTCGTAAAAATCTCATATAAAAAAAAATTCGACAATAAAAAATTCTACGGACCATCATCATCAGGAGCTAATATTTTCAATAGAAAAATATTAATAAACATATCCGCAATTATGCGATCGGGACTGCAATATGTTTTTTGTTTTGTCACTTGCTACATTTATGGTCACTATCATTAGCCGCACCCTAAATTTGGCTTAAAGTGTTTTTACATGTCATTAACTCGCAGCAGGATACCATCTTCTATAGTAGTGGTCTCCAAAGTGGGGTACGCGTACCCCCTGGGGTACGCGAGATGATACCTGGGGTACAGTGAAAACAATTTTTATATATTGTTTATAGACTCTACAAGCTGCTAGATCACTGAGTATTAAAACTAAATATCGAAATAAATTAAACTTGGAACCAGACCTTCGTATCGAAGTGTCAGATAACATCAAACCAGCATTTTCAGAAATTATTAAACAAATGCAAGCCCATTCTTCTCGTTAAATTTTAATAAGAAAAATAAATATGCATCTGTGTTTATAATAAAAATAATGTGCAATTATAGCTTTTTTGGATATTACATAAGACCTTATTACCTCTTTAAAACACTAATTACAATAGATATCTGCTCAATCAGTTGGGGGTACATAGTCAAAAAAGTTTGGAGACCACTATTCTATAGTATAAGTGTAGCATTTAAGATTGTATTCCGTTGCCAGTTAATGACATGTAAAAATACTTTAAGCCAAATCAACTGTGTAAACATGCTTAAATCCAAATCTGGGGAGCGTCTAATAACGTTGCAATTCCTTTCTCATAATTGCAGATATTTCATTAATGTTTTTTTATTGTTGAAATTTTTTATATGAAGATTTTACGAAAACTGTTTCTAATAAATCCTGTCTATAGAACTACCTTTTTCTCCTTCTTTTTCGATTTCTAATTAAGAATGACATATTGTACTTAAAATAACACAAAAAAAATATCCATAAATTGTACAAAACATTTCCCACTTTAATAGATATCTATTTAAATGCTCCGATTTATTGAAAAAGGAAACAAATTTATTTATAGGAAGAAATTAGTTACAATATATTTGTAAATTTGATTCTAATTTTAATCGCCAATTATCTAAGTTAAGATTGTATTCCGTTGCCAGTTAATGACATGTAAAAATACTTTAAGCCAAATCAACTGTGTAAACATGCTTAAATCCAAATCTGGGGAGCGTCTAATAACGTTGCAATTCCTTTCTCATAATTGCAGATATTTCATTAATGTTTTTTTATTGTTGAAATTTTTTATATGAAGATTTTACGAAAACTGTTTCTAATAAATCCTGTCTATAGAACTACCTTTTTCTCCTTCTTTTTCGATTTCTAATTAAGAATGACATATTGTACTTAAAATAACACAAAAAAAATATCCATAAATTGTACAAAACATTTCCCACTTTAATATATATCTATTTAAATGCTCCGATTTATTGAAAAAGAAAAATTTATTTATAGCAAGAAATTAGTTACAATATATTTGTAAATTTGATTCTAATTTTAATCGCCAATTATCTAAAAGATTAAAAAAGATTAATCATGGACGTTTAAAATACTTCAGATATCATATTTAAGATTAAATATCGATAATCCAACCCCGAATTATGGAGAGTTTGCTGTATCTGTTTAAAATTTTAATTGCTGAAAATATTTTCCTGCGTGCCATAAATTTACTATTACTAAGAGAGACATTTTCATATTTTTTCAGTTACAGTTTCTTGTTTGTGAATGTAAAATCGACGGCATAACCTTTATTTTTGAAAAAACTTTTTTTGTTTATTCAACTAATTCAGCGAATTATTTCAAGGATTTTGATGATAATTCTTTAAAGATGAATATTTGGATTAATGTTTACAGAACTTTTTTTCTTATTTTGACACGGCGTATTCATGATTCTTTCATATTTAATTTGAGACCAACCATTCTGTGTACATATGCACACATTAGTAGGAAGGCAAAAATTATGAAAAATATCGATTTTCAAAACTATTCGATTGATTTTTACGAAAGATCTATACTATCCGATACTTGCCCAGAAAAGTATCGATTTTGTGAATATTTCTAACTGAATAAATTTTTAAAAAATGCTGATTAGAAGCGTTATTTTATATTTGCCCAAAATATCAATAAAATTTTATAGCCTTTTGCAATTGATTAAAAATAATTTAGTAGAAATCTGCTTAAAATACATGGCAAACTTCCTTATTGCGGCGGTTACGTTCCAGACCAGCGCTGTAAAGCAAATTGCTGCCTTTTTTTCATTTGCTAATAAGTTTTAACATATGTTAAATCTTATTAACATTGACATGACAGTCTTGTTAACATGTTAACAAGACTGTCATTATTAATTAACATAATGTTAATGAGTTTTAACATATATTCTGTATATAATTTAACCTCATTAGTGTGTCCTCACATTTTTAGATTTTGAAACATCTCGAAGACTATGAAATGAAACTTTACAAATCTTTTTCTATCAGTTGCACTTAAACTTAGAATTTAAGACAAGGCTGTCCATCCTCAGGCCAGCGCTATAATGAATGCTGCCCAACATAAAATCGTAAACTTCCTTAAAACATTGAGGTTTTGTACTTAATGAAGTTTTTATTATTTAAATACCTAACTGCATTTCCTATTTCCATTTTCTAAAATATTGATTTCACTGATTAAAACTTCTTGACCAGAGCAAGCAACGATTTTACTACAAGAATTTATGAATAAAACAGTCTTAAGATTATTATATTCGCTCTGTTATTTTTCATCGAAGGTGATGTCGCTGCAATGACAAATTGTACGTACAATTTTGATACGACATCGATACGATCGGATTATCTGCAAAACTGACTAGTTTTCGGCCATTCAAATGCATCAGATCTGATGCCCAAGGTAGGTTCAAGTTCAATAAAGGGATGAGAAATCCCTTCCTTGGCCAACCACGTGTAACTTCATTGTCCTCATTTCCTTATGTCCTAATAACCAAACAAGTTGAACCCTGCTCCTTGATAGCCAGTTCCATAATGAGATGATGACATTCCCACACAATTTTTGAAGTAAAGCGGAAGCTATCGAGTGCTTTTAATGCACCTTGTCTGTTTGATAGGCTATAAATGTTTGTTAACATAAAAGAGACCTTGTATGTTGATAGATTCGTTATATATATACGTTATTCTAGCTATATGATTATGAAACATTATTCCAGAGATATTTGATTCGGAAAAGTTTTTTCAAATATACACAATATTCAAAAGTTAGTTTGTTTTAAATTTTATCCAGTGTTTGGGGCAGTTTGGCCCACTAAACCAAATCAAAAAGTTTAATTTACGTCAAGTTGGAAGGACTTGCTTTCAAATTTTTTAAATTTATAGTCAGTCGTTAGCGTAATAGTTTTCGAAGTTTCAACATTAATGTCGCATAATTATGCGTTTTATAACTTTTATTATCGCATCATATAATATTTGGCGACAGAATTTGCATATGAAGACAGCTCCGTCTCCCACAATCCTGCTGATTCCCTCCACAGGGATGAAGTCTGTGGAAGGGATTGTTTCACCCTGCAACTTAATACTCTACCTGAGTGAAAAGTAACGAAATCTGTTATCAAAAAATTCCTTTGACAAATTTATAAGCTCTGCCCGACTTTGGGATCATTTAAAGGTTATGGTTTATTCATCTGAGATCATTCATCGAAGACGGAAAATACAGAAAAATTTCGTGAGGAGAGTGTAACAGTGAGATATGCAACATGCTGCGAATATTCGCACATATGGTAGTCAATGAGACAATGCACAGAGGTTTGTCTCAGGGCCGAAAATGGATATTTTGAACACTTAATCTAACATGATTTTAATAGAGCTGTTTTAAAATGTTAATCAGTTTATCACATGGAAGGAACCCTTTTAATGCTCAATTACTCAAGTTTCACTTAATTGTTGTTATTTATAATTTAAATGAATACATCGAACCTTAGAGTATGTAGTTTGATAATATTGTCATTCGATCTGCTTGATTTCATTTTATATGGAGCTAAAAAATTGTCAAAAGTTGCTGTTTATTTTTTAATAAAACTAAAATAACATGCAAATAAAACTTGAATTTACTTGTGCAAAAATCATTTTATTGTAATTTAAATTTTATTATTCTGGATATTAACATATGATGTATACTGGTTTATATTTTTATATCAACTATTATAGTAAAGCCAAAAATATCTCCAGTTTCTAACTCTCGCAAAATTTCTCCATATAAGTAGCAATGTCCATGGCATATTAGTACTTGTGCAAAAATCATTTTATTGTAATTTAAATTTGGATATTAACATGTGATGTATACTGGTTTATATTTTTATATCAAACAGTATAGTAAAGCCAGTATAGTAAAGCCAAACAGTATAGTAAAGCCTCCAGTTTCTAACTCTCGCAAAATTTCTCCATATAAGTAGCAATGTCCATGGCATATATAGCAGTATATCAGATGTGAATGGATAATTGATCCTCTATCATTCCACGAAAATCCCTCCTTCAATGGTCTGAGGCAATTTTTTTCCGAAAAATCATGTAGCCAAGTAGGAGCCCTAAATTTTTTCTAAGAAGTATTTGTTATTCTAGAGACAAAATAAGCAGTTGTATGGACTAATAAGCTTTTATACGAATACGTCTATACAAGAATGGGAGATATAATCGATTGAGACAGAATAAATCTTGGTGCGAATTAATCCAGTAGAATGACGTCATGGCTCTAACTAATTCTAGAACGCTAATTGTTTATCAATTCAAATTTTTAGATGACTCTTTTTATCAGTAAAAAATAATAGCATGCAATCTATACAATAGAAATGTATTATGATGACCAAAACTGGGTATCTCTAAAATTTCTTTCTCAACTTTAGGTATACGCGCACTATATTTTGTGGATCACTAATAAACTACTACAAATTCTGGGTAGAAACTGTTGAAATTGAGAGATGTTCTTCGAAGCAAAATAGATTTAACGAGAAAAGTGATAAATAATATCACTCTTTATTATTCTGAATGCTATAGTAGAAAAAATGATTGAAAGTTAAATTATCTCTTTAAGAACCCGATTGTTATTCATTTATATCTTGCTTTTGTATAGGAAACTTTTCCAAATTCTGGAGATTTTTTAAATAGATTTTTTGTTTTCTAGCATTAAATGCGATTTTTGTCTTAAGGTGAGTTAGAACAGTGGTTTCAAACTCTTACCTTGAGGCCGCATCCGGCACGCAAAGCAATTTTGTACGACCCGAAAAGATATTTTAGGTATTTGTTTAAATATTTCAGTCGGAAAATAATTGCAATTTAACATTAATAAAACTGTTTTATAATCTCGTATAATGTTATTTCGATATCTTTGCGAGACAAAATGAAAATAATTACAAATATTTTTCTTTCATTGTAATTTTGTTTAAAAATATTCGGCCCGCCCTTCCGAATTGCGCATTTGGCCTGCAAAGCAATTTGTGTTTGAGACCACTGAGTTAGCTTCTCCAGTACGACTTCTTGGAGCATTTTCTTACGAATATTATCAGGATTCGTGGAGATCGCGAGACAACGTGATTTGTGGAGATCAGCTACAACTAACGTTTCTGGAGATCGCGATCACATCGTCTCGCAATTTACATGAATCCTGATATTATTATTTAGCTTCTCTAGCGGAGACTTCTCGGATCATTTTCTGAATTCCCTCTTAATTTTTTTGTGCGCACGAAACAGTGTACGTGAATTTAGCGAAACTATCGCTTTATTTCAACTACTCGCACATGTTAATTCCTAGCTCGAGCAAATGAAACTGCTAATTCCGATCAAATCTGTAGCTATAAGTTAGATATTAAAAGATGAACCATTTCCGGATCCATGCTTAACAATTTTTTATGCTTTCCATACGAGGAACATGTAGTTAATTCCTAGCTCGAGCAAATGAAATTGCTAATTCCGATCAAATCTGTAGCTATAAGTTAGATATTAAAAAATGAACCATTTCCGGATCCATGCTTAACAATTTTTTATGCTTTCCATACGAGGAACATGTCCTATTTTTTCCAGCATTTTTTATTACACCTTGTATAATTTTATGTAAATTTAAGTATGCTTTCACTTAAAGGAGTACCAAGAGCTATCATGCCACTGACAAGGAGTCTACTGGTACAAAACTTGCATGGGTCAATTTTTGATAATTTCTAGTAAATTCGATTCATTTCCCCCTATGTTGTTTCCGCTTTTATATCTCTTACGAGAATTTAAGTTTTGGCGCACGAAATAATCTCTCTTTAAAAAAAAAATAATTTGTCGGTGATTCGATGGCTCTGCTGCTAGAGCACACGCTTTCGCTGCTCCAGGGCATAAATTCCTGTCCTTAAAATGGAACTTATGCCCTCGAGCATCGGGAAAATTTTAAATTTTTCATCAAGAAAAATAAATTGTAATAAATATCAAATAAATAAAGAATTTTTTATATATATAACAAAATATTTTTTGCAAGAACATCAAATGAAACATGATAGCCACTTTAGTATTTAGACAATAATTCTGTAATTGAATAACTTTCTTTAATGTATTTTTTAAAATTGTTTTTAATATTAGTATTTATTATTTATGTATTTATAACCGAAAATTTTTCACAAAAATAAGTGCAGAGCAAGAACTCAAATCGACACTTGAGTATTTAGACAATAATTCTGTAATTGAATAACTTTCTTTAACGTATTTTTTAAAATTGTTTTTAATATTAGTATTTATTGTTTATGTATTTATAACCGAAAATTTTTCACAAAAATAAGTGCAGAGCAAGAACTCAAATCAATGACATCGAGCATTGAAAGTCGCGCTCTAGCGACTGAGCCACCGAAGGGACCCCCAGCAAAATATCTTTTTTTTAAAGAGGCGTCATTCGTGTGCCAAAATTTAAATTTACGTTTTCTTGTAAAAGAGATAGAGATTGCGTTCACTTTGGGAAATGAATTGAATTTACCGGAAACTATCAAAAATTGGCCATGCAAGTTGTTTTTTCTTCATTTCCTTGTGAATAAAACCACGTGCACACGAAGTCGATGGATCTACATCCAGTGTAAGATTTAACTAGTTCGACAGAACCGATACCTAATTTTTTATTGAGTTCGGCGAACCGGTTATTATAAAACAGTGATGCACAGACCGCATATGCCCTTCCGATGACTTGTTGGCAGTCCATCTCACTATGTGTTATTTTAACAAATCACACAATCAACAAAATATTATTTGTAGTTTTGAACAATGCATTTTCAAATACAGTAATATTTTTCTGTTATGAAATTATTTTTACACTGATTCGATATAATGTTTATAAACAATAAGGAAAAAAAATAATCCTATAATAAACATTTTTATCATATTTTTACTGTATTAATGTGTGTGAAATAGATAATTTAAATATTGTACATGTACACCACAGGTAGTTTCTTTAAACTTCTCTTAAATAATGAAAATTTAGAATCAATTTTGCATTTGGCTACTACAAATGTCAAACATAACATTAAAAAAATTAAATCAATGCAATGTCCCTCATCCAATTAAAAATTCTTTCTTTATTTTTGATTACACTTTTCTGTAACATTTAATTAATAAACATATGATATGATATATATGACTTTCGTATTTTTTTTTTGGTGGGCTCCTATAAGTCACATTGAATCTGTGTGTTCCTTGGTCTTAACAAGTTTGTGCATCTCTGTTATAAAGACACTTGTAATCAAGGCTCTTTCTAAGGTGGGCACCTGGGCCCACCTTAGAGAGAGCCACTGTGGTTTATAGGGCCAGATTTTTTGGCTAAAATTCATAAATATGTTTTAAGGTAAAAATTTGCTGGTCCAAATGTTTATTATAATACCAAAATAGAAGACTAATTCTTGTGCTTTTCATGATGAAATTTTTATAAAAAGCATTTTAAAAGTTTCTATTATTTATTTATTACATTTTATTTATTTCGGTACAATACTGGTAAATAGTTTCATGCATCCTTCTAAAATAAATTTTCACTGGAAGAAAATTACAAAAAATAGAAAAAGATGATGAAAATCATTCCAAGTTTCAATAATAAGCATGTTATACATTATTTCAAAAAATTTGCATACAATTGAAATGAGATGTTATAATTACAATTCACTTTATAATTCTATATCTTCTACATAATTAACTTACTATTTAAAATAAGTTCTAATGCATCTTTAACTGAATATTTCAAAAAAAGCTTTCTTTGCAGGATAAAGCATTTTCTTAATTTTAGTTGGTTGAGATGGACTTTTGTTAGCTTACAAAATCTCCACCAAATCATGGTAGGCTTGTTTATGTTCCGCCATAATACCAGCTTGTAGATGAATCATACTAATTTTTATGCAACAAGTGCGAAGCATCTCTCCTTTTGATCTGCATACTTCTTCGAAAAACAGAAGACTTGACTGATCAATATGTTAATGGCATAGGCTCATCTCTTTGAAAAACAAAATCTGTTTCCAGCCAAAAGTAATGTTTATACTTAAAATAACTCTTACAGTGAGAAACTTATAGCCATCTTCTGTCAAAACTGACACAACAAATTTTTTTCTTTTGTATTTGTTCATTTGAAAAATCAGTAATTTCTCTTACGTATAGATGTATGTGATTGAAAACCATGCAGAATTTTTCATCCTTATTACTTCCTTATAGCCAAATTTTAAGTAAGCTTTATTTTTGAAACAGTCGATATCTAGAAAAATATTTTTGTTTTAAGAGTTGTAAATAGTTACAGCTAAATTGTTTCAAAATGAACAAGTGGAAATATGCTCATGCAAAAATTATTTCTGTTAAAGACCAACATTTTTTTATAATTCACTTTGAATTTTTGAATTTAGAATTTTTCGAAACAATATTGCATGCATAATATATTAATTTTAAAATATTTCTATTAAGCTTATGAAATTAATTTTGAGTATAATAAAAAATATGCACCTATACAAATTAATAAAACAATTGATTGCAAACAAAAATATTCAAAAATAAAAACAGTAGAACATCAAATAATATGGTCACCATATACATAGCCCTATAAACATAGAAAAACATATGTTTTTATATTTATAGCATACAGACATACACTATAACATTGCTGTCTGAAGAAAGTCAAATTTTGCATATTTTTATATATATGTAAATATCAATAAATCTGGGAAATTCTGTACTGGAGAAAAACTGCTATCAGCTATTGATAGCACTTATAATAATTCTCCTAACTCATTATCATCAATCTAGAAATATGTGTGTATATATATTGTGTGTGCGTGTGTGCGCATACATACATTATTATATTTTTCTATATATTAATATTTGAATTTTATATATAACTGAATGAATCATATAAAGTGCTCCTAATTGTTAAAGCTACTAGAATAGAAAAAGATCATCTAAAAAGAATATTGTTAATAATATAAATCAGTTTTATATAAATCTATATTTATATAAAATTGACAATATTCTTTTTTTATTTTATATATATAAAGTAAAAAATTCAAATATTGATATATAGAAAATAAATATAATAGTGTGTATTGTGAAAATTCAAAATATATATTTAAAATCTTTATTTAATATTAAAAATTTTTAAATTTATACAATTATAAGAAGTAATATAGTTTTATTGTAAAAATATAATTTAAGAAAAAGTATTTTCAAAAATATAAAACAAACTATAATTTTTTTTTATTTTTAGAAGGTAACAAAACTCATGCAAAAAATACTGCTACAAGGATATCTTTCTGTAAGGTATGTAATTTTTATCAAATCTTATTAAAAATCTTTTCAAAAATCATTAATTTTATTTAACTTTAATCAGGCAGTTCTCAAGTTACAAACATAATTTATTCATTTTGTTCATAGCTTAATTTGTAATTTCAGTCCTATTATAGCAATAGTTTAACAGGGAAGAGGATAAATTGGCTTTACTAATAGAAGCCTAAAAATATGAATGTGATATTAAAAATAGCCATCTATCAAGTGTTAAATATTTTACCAGTGCAATATAGAAATTAAATGGAATGTTGCAAAAATTGTAAAATATTTTTTGTCCTAAAAATAACATATTAGAAGAAACCTTAACAGTGACAATTTTAGATCAAAATTGATAATGTAATTAACAAATAACAAAGCTTAAATATTTTTCTAATGCATTTTTCCTATTCTGTTAAATAAAATCTGTAAAAAATTTATATATACATATTTTTGTATACTTAATCTGTTTATTCCCTGTATATTGTAGCAATGTACCTAATACAACATTTTAAATTTGTAATTATATAAAATTCAACCATGGATGAAATGCATGTTTTGAACTGTATTCATTGCAATCTGAGTTACACTCTCTGTTAACTGGAGCAAATTCAAAATTTCTTTATAAATTTATATTGAGATTATTGATCTGAAGGTTTCTAGTTTGATCCCAGACCAAGGTGGTTTTTTTCCTTCAGATAAAATAGTTTAGATTCTATTCAAATTAGCTGTTATCTGCCAAATTAATCAATTTGGTATTTTTAACAGAAATTTTAATAATTAGGAATTTATAATAATATTAGTGCCATCTTATTAATAAATATATTAATGATTAAACAGAGTAGTACTACTATCTATGAATTAATAATTAAATTAGAATTTTTAATCTATCTGAAGAAAAAATTAAGTGCTGCTTGGCTAATGCCATTGAGAGAGAGTTTGTAGCTGAAAAACATGTCAGGAATATTTCTATCAGCAGAATCCAATGTCTATGATCAAAAAATAATTAAATTAATATTGTCTGAATAGTTAGTCTGCTTTGGTGGTCTCATGGTCTAGCAATTATGTCATTGGAAGTATAATCCAAAGGTCCCTAGTTTGATTCCAGACTGAGACAATTTTTTCTTCAGATAAATTAAGAATTAAACTAGAATTTAAACAGAGTTGCACAGTCTATAAATTAATTATTAGTATGTTTATTATGAGATGGTGCTAACATTGGTATAAATTCTTTGCAATTATTTAAATTTCTGGTAAAAGTAGAGAGATTAATTTGACAGTTTGTGTTATTTGAACATTTCCTTTTGAACACAACACTTTCTGATTTTTTTTTATAAACAATAGATATAAGCTCAATTTTTTAGGTAGAATTATTTATTTACTTTTTAATAAAACTGGAACAATTTCAGTTTAATTAAGCTCTCATCAGCAATTTTTCTGCTGCTGCTGGCTTAATCAAGCTGAAAATACTCCAGTTTCTTTAAAATCAGCAATTTACAATTTTTATACAGGAAAAAATCAGTTTTAAATATATCAAATGAAAAAATCTGATTTTTATTAAGTGTTATTCTGACATAATTCAAACTAAAAGATTTTTCTCTATTTTTGAAAGTGAAAATATTTTCACTATTTTTAATATAAAGTGAAAAAAATCAATTAAATTTAAATTTTCTAGTAGTTGTTTACTCTTTTATTTTTTTGAAAAGATGTAAAATAAGACTAAATGGAAATTATCGTAGTTGATTCATAGGTTGACCATTTCCTAATTGCATCAATTCAAGACAAGAAGAAAAAATTCAACCGGAAATAGTTTAACACGCTGTTTTCATACATATTTACCAACTTTATGATTCAATGTTTCATTAATAACATCAATACAACAATACACTTCTTAAAATTAATCATAATACCTAAAAGCTATAACATATTGAGCCATAACTGAAGAATTTGAACAATAAAAATATTGTTGTAGGGATCTCATTAATTCTCTTTGAAGACCACTTTAGATATCTTTCGTTGGTTGATGGCCTCATTTAAAATTAATCTCTCATAGTAAAAAGATTTTTGAGTTAGTTCTAAAGAGTTGGTTTAATCATTTGTTTTCTCAATTCATAAACAAAATTATAAAAACCATTTTATGAATGATAGTATAATTATAGTTAAGTAAGTTTAGTAACCACTTCCTAAACTTCAAACTTACTAAACTTATTAAAATTTATTTTATAATATTTAAATACAGTTTTTAAAAATCAATAAATTGTTTAAATATTTCATAAAAAGTAATTTATTATTATTTTTTGAATGTTTTATATATTGCAAAATTATAATAAATGTGGTGCCAGCCTCAATAACATGTATCGCTAACTGCATTCATCCATGACTTTGAAATTGTTGCATTATTAGTAAATATGGCATGAATTTGATGTTTTGAACTTTCATTTTGAAGAATGTTGTTTTTTCCAAAAGTAGCTAATTTTGCATTCAAATTTCAAATTTCCATCTTGAAAATGTGTAGGACTTTAAAATCCAGGATGTTTTTCCAGGACATTTATTGATGTAGGACAATAAACCAAAATCACACAAATGGATGATTTGTCCATTTCCACTAACTTTTAAGTTGACAAAAATTAATGATGAAATCCATTTAGTAAAATTAATATTTAAAATATAAAGAATAAGCTCTTATCTAAAATTTATTTTATAAAATTTTACAGACCCAAATATTAAAATCTGTGGGAAAGCAGTAGTAGTTTTAGTTGCAAATGAAAAAGTTCTTCATTTGTTTGATATTATTTCCGAAGATATTTTAATAATTATTTTTTGTTTTCCTGTTTTAGCACAACCAAATAACTTTAAAAATGGATATTCCTTATACTGAACATTCTCATTTAATTGGTAAAGGAGGTGCAAGAATTCAAAATATTATGAAAGAAACAAAATGCCATATCCATTTTCCCGATTCAAATAGGACTAACATGACAGAGAAAAATAATTGGGTATATTCAATTGGAATAATTTTTATTGATAAGTTTAAGCTAAAAATATTTAAAGCATGTTTTATAACTAATATATATTTGAATAATGATGATATAAAATATGCTAACAAGTGATACTTTAAAATTTTTAGGTATCAATCACTGGTCAGCCTTCTGGAGTGGTGAGAGCAAGATGCAAATTAAGAGTAAATATAGTTTAAAAGTTTAAATTAGTTAGATATACAGTGGACCCACATTTTATGAACCTCCAATTTACAAAGTACACGTTTTTATGAACTATTTAGTTAGACCCAAAAAGTCACTAATGTTAATGCCATTCCCATTTACGAACTTTCAATTTTTATGAACTTTTTTGGGATCCATATGACTTTGTAAAATCAAGAGTCCACTGTACAAGCTGAATAATATCCTTAATTTTAAAAACTACCAGAAATAAATTGTTTTAATATACATATAAATTCAATTTATATGATTCATATGTTTTTATTATTATTACTATAATAATAAAAAAAATGCTGTTTTATAGTGTGCATAGAAGACAGACTGTGCATTGTGTTATGATTTTAAATTATATGATTATTTGAAGCAGGATAAAAAACTAATTTATTATTAGATATATATAATATGCACTACATATACTAGTTGTGATTTCTTTTCAGTAGAAGCAGCGGAACTCAGTTGTTTATAGTCTATTCAATATTGTTATAGATTCTTCAAGCAGGCTACTTTCTTGGTTAAAAGTCAGTTTTTAACCAAGAAAGTTTTGATTAGATATTTTATAAATTTAGAATAATTTTGGCAGCTATATAAATGTAGCTGGGAACAGTATAGTTGAAGGTCATAAGCTGGATTTCAATGTGCTAAACTTTAAACATATTCCAATCATAAGTCAGTGAACTAATGTAGTAGTTTCCTATTTACCTAATTTCAAGTTCTACAGTTTCAGAGATAAGCAGATGTATAACTCTCTCTACTTGTATTGAATTTTCATAATACTCAAAAAAGTATTTTTATTCAATATACTTTTTTTTGCAAAAATATCACTTATGGTCTCAGTTTTTCTTTTCTATGTTTAAACTATGTTCATAAATTTCATTTAGCCATTCGTATATATTAAATTTAAGCAGGGCTGGGGTGTCAACAGGAAAATGTGCTGACACTCACACAGACTCCTCTGACAGTAAACACAAACACACATACAAATGTTGCTGATTTTTTAGAATACATTTTTATTCAATATTTATTATTGAAAAAATTATTTTCTTTTTCAGATGAATAAATAGTTATTTAATACATAGAATATACACTACAACTTGCTATCATATAAACAGGAACTATATAAGCATTATTAGCAAGGAGTAAAAAGTCACTAATGTTAATGCCATTCCCATTTACGAACTTTCAATTTTTATGAACTTTTTTGGGATCCATATGA
>AYEL01086347.1:0-21306 GCA_000484575.1 Olivierus martensii
GATATATTAATGCCATTTGCCAAAATAAATATTTTATTGAAACTTTAAATATATACATATAAAATAAATTTTATAATACAAACACCAATATATAATTTAAAATGTAAAATTTTACATTACCCGAAGCGATCGAGCGCGTTGTGCCGCCGACTCCAACCTGCGTTTGTATAAGTGCATCAGATAGGCGAAGCCACGCTGCACTGCGACGCAGAAATTCTCAACAATAATTCAGCTAAAGTGATCCAACACAGTGCACCTACTTATGATTATATTTCAATATTAAATAGTCAGTTCTCAATAATAAAGTTATCTATTATAATGTATATTATTTGCAGTTGACCAAATTTTGTATAAAATTTCTTAATCAGTTCTAGGGTTAGAGTGTGGTGATTGTAAATTTTCATTTCATTATAACACCATTTTTTCTTACCTGAAAGAGATATGAGTATATAAGGAAAATTATTGCATCAGAAATATTCTGCTATTTGTATTAACTAAGGAAATATGAATTTTTTTAAATGTGGTAAACTAACCATGTTTGCTCTACTTATAAATACAGTAGTTGTTTATTTTTGAGATAGAATACAAATTGTATAAAGTTGAATTTATGGATATCAGATATAAATAAATCAAAGAATACCTTTACTATAAAAAAATCTGTAATGACCAGCAATTTTTTTCATATTTAGTCTGTTAATTTACATATATCAATAAAGCAGTCTTATATGAAGTTAGAAGATTTACTTAGAAATATAAATAATCTTACAATTTCAGTGATGATCTAATTTGGTTTTGAAATTTTTTAGTGTCAGTTTTCAAAATTCACAGAAATTTTAAATCTGTTTTGGTATCAGATATTTGAATCAGTCATATGGTTAGTTAATACTAAATCATTGTCCAAATTCATTACTGTAATATGTATTTGATGTTTGTTTACTTTTCTATATATATGTTACCCCGAATTTGTAAATGTTGCTCAATTTGTAAAACAGGCAAAAATTTTCCGAGTCTGTAAATCAGGCAGACGAATTGCTACATTGGTTAAATCAGCAATTGGCATGCACGTTTTACAAACTCGGCAAATTTTTACCTATTTTGCAAATTGAGCAATGTTTACGAATTTGATGTAACATATATAAATATTTACTTATTTTAGCATTATTTACATTCTTAATCCTTTATGCTGCCAATTGGATTTAAAGATGCCATGAAACTGAAATGATTAGATATTTTGGACTGTGATATTTGTTTAATCTTTCAGAATTTTGTTGGTGGGTCCTTTAATCTTAAACTTTTTTTATCAGTTTACTTCTGCTAGGTTCAGTGATAATTAATGTCAGATACCAGTGTAGCTTTATTGCAGAATAGTTTCATTCACATCAAATAAGCAACTTTGTTTATAGTAACATCAGACATATCAATGGTGATCCTACAAAACAAGGTGATTTCACAAAATATGAAATGTCATCTATTATCAAAATCGTATAAAATGTATACCATATGCCGATATAACTTATAATGGCAAAATGGTAGATTAATGAAAGGCATGTTGTTAGTTTTTAATATATATATACTGTACACATATTTATTTCCCAAACCACATTGAATAGTAAATGATGGAGATTTATAAAGTCTAAAAGGTTTATTGGAAACTACATGCTTATTACTTTCTTACATTTTATAATCTTGATGATCAAATATATTTTCCTTTTCAGCTCAATCCTATATATTCTAGTCACATTCAAAATCAGTATAAAAAATTGAATTCCTTAAAATTTATTTTATTTTTGTAAATAAACTTCTTCTTATTTTATTTTTTTTTTTTAAATAAAATAAAATAAGGAGAAGTTTATTTACAAAAATAAAATAAATTCAAATTAGAAATTGTCAATTTTAAAAAAATTGACAGTTTCTAATTTGAGAAAGATAAAATGATCTTTTCATGTTATCCAGTTTTAAAATGAAAACAATTGAAAGAAATTACTTAATTGAATTAAAGATAAGGATATTATTAATTGAATTAAAGATAAGGATATTATTTTTATTTTATCATTTTAATGAATATTCTTGTTTTTAAATTTAAGTTTCTCTATATAAAAGCTTTTTTAAAACTTAAATTTAATAAACATTGAATTTTTTCATTAACAGTCAGTAAATATTGGGTTGTTCGGAAAGTAATTTTTTTTTTCCCCCATGAAAATGAACGACAATTTTTTTATAATATATAAATATTTTATTCAATTATATATTGACCATTTTGGTCCAACACATGTTGCCATCTTTCAGGTAGTAGCATGGTTCCATGCTCGTAGAATTTTTGATCTTTGCTTGCAAAAAACTGAACCAAGTAGTTTTTGATGTCCTCATTGAGCTAAATGTTTTGCCATGTAAAGAATTTTGTAAAGACCGGAACAAATGATTATCAGAGTGTGCCAGATCTGGTGAATATGGTGGGTGTGTTAACACATCCCATCCAAGCTGTAACAGCTTCTGGCGAATCATCAAACTTGTATGAGGTCTGGCGTTATCATGGTGAAACACTACACCTTTTCTGTTAATCAGTTCTGGCCTCTTCTGTTTGATGGAATCACTCAATTTGTCCAGTTGGTGGCAGTACACTTGTGAGTTAATTGTGGAATTGTCTGGTAGAAGTTAAAAAAAAAATAATTCCCTTGAAATCCCACCAAACAGAGAGCATCACTTTTTTTTTATGAATATCTGCTTTCGAAGTGTTTTAAGCTGGTTCATCTCTTCTGCTCCATGATCTCTTGCGTTCAACATTGTTGTAAACAATCCATTTTTCATCGCCAGTTATGATTCGCTTCAGAAACAGATCATTTTGTTGACGTTTCAGCAGCGAACCACAGATGTCAATGCGATGGAACAAATCTCTTTCCTTGAGAACATGTGGAACCCATATATTGAGCTTTGAAATGAAATCAAGTCGTTTAATGTGATCATGAACGGTCGAATTTGACAAATCCAATCTCGTAGCAATTTCTCGTGTTGTTATTCGTCAGTTTGATTCAAGCAATGCCTTTATTTTGTCTTCATCAGCTTCAATTGGCCTTCCAGGACGTGGTGCATCTTTAAGATCGAAATTGTCAGAACGAAATTTTGCAAACCAATTTTGACACTGGCATTCTGTTAACACATCATCTCCATACACTTTGCATAACTTTTTTCTGCTTGAACAGCATTTTTACCTTTTAGATAATAAAAAAGCAAAATATGCCGAAAATGCTCCTTTTTGTTTTCCATTATTGACAGGACAACAAAAATAAACAATTGCCCAGAATCAAAAAGTTTTTTACGAATAAACCTTGAAATATCAGCTATCAAAATGTATAACAACAATAAGACTTAAAATAAAATTGGCGGTAAAAATACAACTAACACCATCCGTCAGAAAAAAACGAAATTACTTTCCGAACAACCCAATATTTAGTAGATTTGATATTATTTAATTATAGAATTATAAGTAAATTTTATAAAATTTATAAATTTTTGTTTGAATTTTATTTAAATAACTAGACTTCACAAGTTATAAATATCAGAGAGGAGATGCAAAAGTTTCTGTACAAGTAGACTGTTTTTAAATGTTCTTAAGGCAGAACATAACAAATATCCTAAATTATAGTAGTAGCCAAGTAGTTTTTAAGTTTATTAAATCATGGATTCGATAATGAATGATTGCATAAATTTCTCATAAAATTATATAAACTTTATATTAAATTTTAGAAATGTATTCAGATTATCATGTAAAATTAAATAGATCAAACTTCAAAGAACCAAAACTTAAATAATAAATAAGCTTAATTTTTATCTTCCTTTTGAAATATAAATTATATTTCTGTTGACATATGTTTATAAAATAAGTCAAATATACACACATTTTTAACAATAATACTTTACTTTTTAAATTTATAATTTCAAAAAGATAAAACTGGGAGAAATTTGAATTTTATCTCCTTAGAGAGAATTCAGTAATAAATTTAAATGTTATAATTTGAAAGTTTTTTTCATTTTCTTATTTGCGAAAATCTGAAAGTAAATTTTAATGTTTAGTCCATTTATAAAAATTTCAATATAAAATTTAATTTTATTAAAAAGACAAGATTTTATTAGCTGTTTTTTTTTTGTTAATTATTATGAGGTCATAATATTTAACAAAAAAAAAAAGTGTTGTTTTATTATAAGTTTAACAACAATCAACATGACTGTAAACAACTGAGTTCCGCTGCTTCTACTGACAAAAGAAATCACAACAAGCACTTGAATGTATTATTAGTATATGTAGTGCATATTATATATATCTAATAATAAATTAATTTTTTATCCTGCTTCAAGTGCTTGTTGTGATTTCTTTCAACAATCAACAATTAGCAAAACTTATCGTAATGGAATATTTCACCTGTATTTTCTACTAAGAACATAATATTTAACAAAAAACTTCAAAATATACTTATATATAAAATATTATTCAAAATATCAAATTTTGAAAATTTTTTAAACTTGATTTTTACAAACTTTTTCTTTAAAATTTAACATTAAACCTGAATTTCCAATGCTTGATTGACTTTTAAAATTGCAAACAGATCCACATTATCTGTTAGTTTTACAAATAAAAAATATTGTGAATATTGAAATTGATATGAAATTAGTCTTCATTTGTAAATCATTTTACTATATAAATTTCTATTTAAGAACATCTATTTTTAAAAGAGATGTTTAGCTACTATTGTAAGTTTAACAACAATTAGCAAAAATTATCCTAGTGGAATATTTTACATGTATTCTACTAAGAATAGTTTCTTTGTTTATTTTAATTACAATTTTCTCTAAATAAAATATACAAATATATTTACTTTACTTTCTTTTTTGTAACTAATTTTTTCAATCTAGCAGATCCTTGACTTATCATAAAATAGAATATATTAACAACTTGATTCAAATAAATCAATTTCAAACAATAAGATTGCCATAGGTGAATATATAAATGGAAGTTCATTCCTCAATCACAATTTCCAGTATATTTAAGATTTTTAAAATTTCAGCAATTTTGAATAGTTTGTCATAAGATATTTGTTTCTAATAGATGTTGCTACCTTTAGTTCAAATTTAACAGATACTGCATTATTGTCTTAAATAAGAATTATTAAATTTTCATTTAACTCCAAAAATATTTACTAGGAATCTTTTGGCTAGTAAATATATGATTTTCTCTCTCTTAATTGATTTACATAGACATGGCTCAAGTCAAATCTGGATCAATCTTGATTTGACAAGGATCATGATTACAAAGTTTCTCCCAAAGCTGTTGGCCGTGTTAGATATGTTGAAATTAATTAAGTTTTAGAGTTAATGTAGGAAATCTATCAGTTGTCATAATAATCTAATTGGTCAAGGCATTTGGTGCTTTCACAAAGATCTTTTATAAACTCTGGATCAAGGTAAATTTTTATTTAGGGGAAAATTATCTAAAATTAAAATTCAGTTTATCTTTATTAATAGATGGTAGCATCTTAGCTAATCTGTTTAGTTAGTAATTAATTTAATAGATGGCTAGATTTATTTATTTAATGCAATAGATTGTGATACCACAGTTATAAATTATAAATATTAAATTCCATTTTAATTCCAAAAGTATTCATTAGGAGTCATTTGGCTAATAATTATTTGATTACATCATCTAATTTGTTTGTTGTGATACTTTATCTTGTTCCTGTTGATATTTATATATTTAAAAATAAATTGGATAAATTAAAATGGAACACATAATATGCAATCACATAAATTTTTAGCAAAAATAAGCATAATGCAAATTATTCTATCTCGCTATTTGTTAATTACTAAGATACTAGTTAGCCTCTGACCACTACTTGCCCAAATACATCAAAAAAGAAATATTTTATATGTTGATCATGTCGCCTTTTTTTATAATTATTGTTGTAATCTTTTTTGCTGTTGAACCTTTGTACGGAACCATAGCCTGTCATTCATAATATACTGTAAATGGAAAATGCGATAAAGTATATGTGCACTGGCTCTTATAGGCCCAATAATACAAATTTAACATGGCATTGTCCCAGGTGGACCAAAGTAGGTAATAATTATAATTATTATCTTAAAGTAATTATAATTTCTGAAATAAATAAAATAATATTAAAATTCAAAGATTATGTAGCCTCAGTGCATCAAATGCAAATTGAACCCTCGAGCTCAGGAACAGATATATTTCAATCAAATTTGCTAGAAATTGAAGTCAAATAACAAAAAGAACTATACAAACATAAATAGGAAGTAAACTATGATAATTTAAACAAAAATTATAATGAGATTGGATTTAATTTTCTAAAAGATGTGATTAAAAATTTGAAACAAGAGAAAATAATAATGGCAGCACTTCCAGTCTTGGGAGTTCGCACTTGCTCAGAAATATGGACTTCACAAGCTTATTCTTTTATTATATATGATGTGATCCATTCCAGTTCTAACCACAAGCTTCTTGAATTTTATAGTAAAATATGCTTAGATCAACAGATTGTAACCCACTTCTACAATTTCAAAAATATGACCTATATTTCATTCTGAATCATTTATATTGGAAACAGAAGAATTTATGGCTAAAATTTACATCTGAACTTTAACTTGTAAGTTTGTTTGGTTGGAAATGAAAAAACTAAATTGAATTCAGATGCAGCTATAAGGGAAAATTTTAGCTGGTTTAGTTTGAATTAAATGCTGGTTTTTGATTTAAAGAAATTGAATATGAGAAATCAAAAAATAGCTATCCTATAAAAACCATATTAACAGCACATAGGCAGGAACCACAATCATAACGAGAACTAAACTGAAAATAAATAGCATTATTTGCAGTTTAGTTCTTTTATTCACATTATGATTGTGATTCCTATCTATGTGCTGTTAATAAGGTTTTTAAAGTTTTTAAGGTAGTATAAGAGAGAAAAAAAGTAGCTATCCTATAATTGATAACAGCATCAGAAGTCAATATGAATCTATGAGAGTGGCTTATTACCAACTTTTGTGAGAGTTAATGCACATGGAATAGTCAATTTTGATGTAAAAGGTAACAGCTTCAGTAAGAATAGTGTTTATGTAATCATGTGTCTGGATTTTCAATTTCAAATAAACATTCAATGCTATTTGTTTCGTTTGACAGCTAATCATGCAGTCTTTTGAAAATAACTTAAAATTACAATACACTGCCAATTTAGAATCATGGTTAGAATAGATTGGAATGTGCAGAACATCATTATGCATCTGATCATTGTATATATTATAGACACTCGGACAGAGGCAGATTTAACGGTGGGTGCTCCGGGTGCGCACCCGGGGCCCTGACTTCTGGGGCCCACAAAATCCCAACTTTAGCACATTTTTCTAATGCAATTATAATTACGTACAAGTTTTCAATCAATATTAAAATCTGATAGTATATTTATATTTGCTTATTTTCATTAAACTAAAGCCCAAATATAATGACAAACAGTTACCGTATGCCAAATATAAATACTACACTGGCAATACTGCAAAAAGTATATAGTAACCTACTTCACCTTTTGCTACTCAAAATATAAATGTTTTATTTATTTAAAGATATAGTCAATATGTATTTTTATTTCCTTGATTCTCTCTTTTTTTTTTAAGGGGCCTAATATTTCCTTCTGTGCCTGGGGCCACAACCAGTCTTAATCTACCACTGCACTTGGATAATTTACTTTGTGTCAAAATCATATTAATATTGTAATTTTATTCAAATCTAATAACTTATTTATCAAAATTTGTCATTATTTTATGGCAATTTACTGCAATATCACAAATAATTTAGTGGACTATATCATCAGCATAGTAATATAAATGAACTTCAGCTCTCCAATAGATTCAGTATTGACTTCTGATGTTATCATCAAGTATAGCAATGTTATTTTGATAATGCAGTTGTCTTAAATTATTTTTGATACATCTATATGGCATCTACATCTCTCATTTCTAATTTTTTGCTATAATATTAGAGCATAAAATATCTGCAAATATTTTAAAAATAGTGATGTGACCATCATTGCAGATATTCAGGAAATATTCTTGATTGAAATAAATAAATGAAGTGTAATGCTGAAGGCAAATGTGGATTTGTCATTATTATAAACTATTAATGGCAGCCACAGTATGAATGTTGTAAATAATCATGGTTACACTGATTTTTTTTTATTGATTTTATATATTATAATTTACATATAATTTACATTCATATTATTTACTGAATATTTTTTTATATAATAATTGAACCTAATTAAGTATTTTTAACCAAATAATCCTAAATTAGTCAAAGTTTATTCCTAAACCTTTTTTTAAACTGCCAAATTCAGAATTATTAATTATGTTAGTGCCACAATCTATTGAATTAATAATTTTAAATTTGGGATGAAGTGGTGCCATCTTTTATTAAATAACTAATTATCACTAATTTCTCAAAATTAAAAGTTTATCTCAACCTAGAGTTAAACCAGGATCTTTAAATTACTATCCTGATATGTTAATTGGAAGATTTCCAATTTCGGGATGTATATAACAAGTAATTTTAGAATTATCAGACTAAGCCAATATATTGATAATCTAGTAGGTTAAGGCATTAGGACAGTAAGCTGATGAACTTGGTTTGACTCCAGATAAAAGGTAAATTTTTTATTTTGAGAAATTAGTAAAACAGGAAGTTAAGAAATGGACCACTTTAACTCAAATTTAAAATTATTAATTGATGATAGCACCATAATGCTAAATTAAATAATTTTAATAATCTAATAATTATTAATTTGGCAGTTTAATTCTAAATTAGTTCACACAAGAAATAAACTTTGACTAGTTTAAGATTTTATTATTTTTTTTTTTTTGTATTCAGCAAAAGCTCATAAAATTTAATAACTTCTGTTAAAAGCCAGTTGTATAAGCATTATATTAAATGTCAAATATCTATACTACTTTAAGATTAAATTTAGTTTCTTTTTAATTCTTAATCTTATAGCTATTTATAAAAATAATCATTATTTATTTTCTAGTCTCTCTTACCAGTAGTAGTGACTTTTGAATTTCGTGCTTATTATAAGTCTCCTCCTGATCCCTCCTCCCCTGTAATAAAACTAATATTACAGAGTTATAGTTTTAGTGCAAAATTTCATCAACAGGGTAAGAGAATTCTTGTAACTGCCAGAGGAGTACAGAATCAGTTTGAACGCTTTCAAAAGGGATTGCATGTTTTAATGGACTACTTAACTTTGAAAGATGATGTAAATATTTGATTCTTTCTCTAAAAATCATTTAATATATACTTTTGAAATTTATTTGA
Organism: Olivierus martensii; assembly: GCA_000484575.1. NCBI lineage: Eukaryota > Metazoa > Arthropoda > Arachnida > Scorpiones > Buthidae > Olivierus > Olivierus martensii. The sequence continues at coordinate 9,365 of AYEL01086347.1, forward strand.
TATTGCAATTTTATTACTTTAAGCTTCCGGTAACATTAAAGACGGATATTGATTTAAAAAATCAGCAAGCTGTTATGGGCCCAGGAAGTATAAATATAGAGAGAATAAAACGAAATTGTCATGTAGATATTGTTTTCCAGTCTGCTATACCTACCACTGCTTCTTCACAAGTTTGTTCTGGAGTGTATATTTCAGGTGCTTTTGATAATGTTTATAAAGCATGGAAGCAGTTAACGGTATATTTCCAATTAAAATTATTATAATTTGAAATTATTTTAGCACAAAAACAATAATATATATTTTTTCTAGAATAATTTACCACTTAAGTTATGTTTTGATCTTAAAAAAGGACAAGATATATTCCCAGGTAAATTATTTTATAAATTTTTTTTTTAATTTGTATAGTTTCTAACTAGTTCATGATTTTAAATTATGATTTAAAATTTCAATCTTTTAAAGGTTCAGATCTTGAATTAGTTTAAAATATAATCATTGCCAATTGCAACACAACATATCAAAGTGAATATAGTTTTTCAAAAATTTAACTTCTTTCTGCTATAGCATTTAATAATTGTTATATGGAACTGTGCCAATATTAATTTTAAACTACAAAATTCTGCTGCTCATGAAGAATGCATTGATCCAATAAGCACTGTAAAAAGACATCTGTCTCCCTTTCTAGAATGTTTATAAGACTGATCTATTCAATCATGACATAATTCAAGATAATAATACATTGGGTATATGTTAGAATTTTGCAACTAATATTATTGAGCACATATGAGGGGGGGAAACTCGTGCATTCCAATGTTTAAATAGACATTTCATATATGACAATCTTTTTTAAAATTACTGAAGATGGCTTACGAAAGCTGAAAGTACTATAATTTAATAAATTAAGTTTTTTCACTTAAAATTTGTGTTGTGCATCAATCAATCATATAATAGAAGCTACAAGTGAAATGGCAATAAATAATAATTACATGTATAGTTTCTTTGGAATGAATCTTTAACACAATGGAATTGCCAATTCACACTTTTAGTCATCAGTCTGCAGAAAAACAAACCTTCAATTAAAATACTTTGATTTTTCCAAAAGGTGAAATTATACATTAAAGATAAGCCTCCCACAGACATGATTAAAATGTAAATTGGCAGTTTCATTGTATTAAAGATTCTTCCAAAAACTACTATAGCTCAGATTTCAAAACAAATTTTTCAAAATAGCACAAAATTAATGAATTATAACGAAATTATAATAAATTAAATTATAACAACAAAATTATATTATTTCTCCAGATACACTACATTATTTAAACACACCAGTTTAAATAATGTAGTGTATCTGGAGAAATAATATAATTTTGTCGTTCATTTTCTCAAAGCCTTTGCCAGATAGAAGTACAGTCCTTTTGGAAAGTTTCTCTATTTGTCATCATTCTATTCATACTATTTTCATTTATATAGTGCTAATGTAAAATTGTACCTTATTTTTCTTTTAAAATGATAATTTACTTTATATAATAATTTTTTATATACATGTGCAATCTTTATGATATAAAAAGTGCAAGCATGTAAAAATAATATTCTAATATGATTTTTCATATGGTTTATTGTATTATTTTTGGTGATTTTTTTTTTGGGGTAAATGCAAAGTATATTATTCTAGGAACTTCTCATTGCTAAATGTTAGTGCTTTAAAATATACCTATATTTTTCCTTGTAAAAACATATAAATTTATTTTTTGATACTCTTAAATGTCATTCAATAGAAACACACTATAGGAATTTGTAGTTGTCCTAAAATATTCTGCATAAGTCTAACTGAAATCAATTTCTTAAATTTAAGATAAACAAATGCATGAATAGATCAGCATAATGGAAAAATGAAATATTAAGCATTTGAAATGTATAATATTAATTAGGGAGATCTCAATAAAATATGCTTTTGATTCAAATTGTTCTGATTTACAAAATTTTAATTTCTAACATATTTTACATAATAAGAAAGGCATCAGCATTTGGATTGTTTTAATATTGCTCAGTAAATGGTAGCACTAATCTTTATTGGATCAAACTCATACAGAAACTATTTTCACTTCTGTAGCTCTCAGCTATTTCAAAATTAAGCAAATATTAATGAACTGTCAAACAAGGTGTTCATTAGAATTCATTTTAAAATTTTCAGTTTTGGATTGGACTGAAATCAATAGATGAATTCAGTTAATAATTTTAAATGAATTTTTAGCTCTTGCTATATTCAATAATAAAAATTATATTTTTAACAGATCACATCACACGTATGATGTCAGAATATAATGTTAATATTATGACGAGACTAAAGAAAAAGGAAAATGTAAAGGTAATAAATTGAAGAATAAATTAATATTGGATGTTATATTTTTTTTAATTTGATTTACTTTACAGATAATTACTGTGCAAGGAGTAGAAAGTGGATCTAGAAATTTATTTAAAGTAAGGAAGCAAATGCTAAATCTTGATGAGTCTGAAATTCCTGTCTGCTGTGATGAACACCTCGATTCAGATTCTGTAACTGAAAATTCACCCACTTCCTTTGCTTATGGGCAATCAAATCCAATACAAAATTTATTTTCAGATATTTCTAATCCTTTCTTTACATCATATGTATGGTCATCACAAGCAAATTACTCATATTCATCTTGGTTTTCATTTACAGCTGTTGAAGAATAATACAAACATCTGATACTTGGTCTGTTCAATATATAACACAACCAGTTTTGGCTACGTTATATATTGAACAGACAGCATTTTTTAGGAACCATTTTTTTATAACAACACACCATATTTTATAACAATTCCAAATGGGAAAAATGTTATGATTCATTCAGATGCACTTTTGAACTAAGTAACTGAGAAATACAAGACTACAGATTCTGCTTCTCATTTTATAACAATTCCAAATGGGAAAAATGTTATTATACATTCAGATGCACTTTTGAACTAAGTAACTGAGAAATACAAGACTACAGATTCTGCTTCTCAGTTTGTTTTCATTTGATTTGACTTGATTGTAGATCAATTAAGTTGAAAGTATTGAGAAGTTTTATATATATATTATACTAATTTTTGCTCAACGCACATTTTTTTATACTCATTTTTAATCATATACTATTATTTTTTGTTTTTATAAAAATTGCTTGATATTTCTAGCTTTTTATGAGCTGAGTATGTGATGGCAATGCTATTCTTATTTTCTCTTTCACATTCATTTATTTAATTATAATGTGACAATTAAAACAGGTAAAATTAATTGCCAAATTATGTGTGATTTACAAGAAAAATTTATTGATATCAAAGTTGCATTTGTCTATTTGTATTATTGCATATGTACGATTTGCACAATATCCTCCAAGTAGTTCAGTCATATTGTTTTCTTCATAATTGTTTTGTTACAGCTCTTTCCGAAGAAATTTTTGAGACAAACAGCCCTTTTAGCAGTCATTTTCCATTCAATCATTAATTCATGTATGCTCAATGTTTTGATCATAATAACTGTGATATTTTTAATAAAATATATTATTGCATTTTAAATATATGACTCATTTCATTATATTATATTCTATAAAATGCCAAATAGAAGACTAAAAGTTCTATTCTTCAGATTAGAATAAAATTGAATAACATTTCAATAGAATAAAATTGCATAAAATTGAATGCAATTTACTAATGATATATTGAATTGTATCTTACTTCTGATTTCTTTATTTTAAAACAATAATATTTGTCAATGTAGAAAATATAAAACTGTACATATAAATTTTTTTTATTCTTGGGATAATGTATATATACAGTACCAAACTTTAGTGTAATATATTTGTCAGAATTGCAAGGATTCCTTTATTTTTGGAATCAATAATTTGTACATTCAGAATAAGAAAGTATAGATCTATAATAGTAATGTTATAAAGATTGCTATACACAATATTAGTTATAAAATCAATAGGGGGAATCCTGTATATAGAAAAGTGGCTGAGTGATTCCCTGTCAGTTTAATATAAAACTTGTTCTGTATTATAAAAGATTGGGAGAGTTCCAAGTAGCTCAGTCATATTGTTTTCTTCATAATTGTTTTGTTACAGCTCTTTCTGAAGAAATTTTTGAGACAAACAGCCCTTTTAGCATAGACTTTTAGCAGTCATTTTCCATTCAATCATTAATTCATGTATGCTCAATGTTTTGATCATACATCAACTAACAATTGAACATCAAATCATTCATTCAAATTTCCTATCAGAATGACTTATACTGAATAAATGCCATGTTAATGATTTGAATGCTTGTCATCTGGAATCCCCAAGAACACAGCCTTTATTAAATTTGTAATACAGGTGATTAGTTGTAGTATATAATCAAGTTAATTTTCAAAATAAAAATAGTCTGACTAAAAAAATTAATAAAAGGTAATACTTGATATTTCTAGCTTTTTATGTGCTGAGTATGTAATAGCAATGCTATTCTTATTTTTTCTTCCATATTCATTTATTTAGTTATAATGTGACAATTAAAACAGGTAAAATTAATTGCCAAATTATGCGTGATTTACAAGAAAAATTTTAGTGATATCAAAGTTGCATTTGTCTATTTGTATTATTGCATATGTACGATTTGCACAATATCTATTAATTTTCATTCATGCTGCAATCATTATTTCAGTCAGCAAAGCAGCATACAGATTCTAAGACTAACATTTCAGAAATTTGAATATTTTCTATACCTGGTAATTTGCAAAATGCAAATCTATAACAACTAATAGCTTATCGTCATAAATGTATAGACTATCATACCAAAACTAATTTTTTATATTATATAAAATGTTTCCAGATATTTCTTATGGAACAAGTATAAATTATAACAGAATATTGTCATATTTCATAATCTGTACATATTCCATCGAAAAGTATAAAATAATAAATTCTAATGTTTTCTGTAAATTTTATTTTTATTTTTGAATAGTAGAATATGAATTAATCTATCTATATAATTCTAAAATACATATTATGTATGTATGTATGTATGTATGTATGTATGTATGTATGTAAGTTTTTTATTTAAAATCTACAAAAGATATTTAGGAATGTGTTATAGAATTTTGTTCAATATCAGTATGGGCATGTCTCTACGTCGCGGTTTTTATTATTTGGCCCTTTTTCCTAGGAGGCCAATTTTTATTTTTTTATGACAACATCAGTAGATGGAGCTAAGTGTCAAAGTAAGGGACAACAGATAATTTACCTGCATTACTATTGTATTTTTACAATATCAGTAGATGGAGCTAAGTGTCAAAGTAAGGGATAACAGATAATTTACCTGCATTACTATTGTATTTTTACAGAATTACTTAGCTAAAACAATTATTACTGATTATGATACCAAGATAATGTTCAAGTATCAATTTGTCTTCAATCAGTATCTTTATATCATATACTGTTCAGTATCAATTTGTCTTCAATCAGTATCTTTATATGATACCCACTTTAGCCAACCTTTTCATTGGATGTTTTATTTTAAAGGAAATTTTATGCAGTATCTATTTGTGTTCAATCATAACTTTATATCATATCCTTTCATTGAAGTTTTATTTTAAAGGAAATTTTATGTTGAATTTGCAGTTATGCCCGTTCTATATCCATAATTACGGTGGTGACATATTACATTATATCAAATGAAATTTGTTTATATTTTATCACACAAAGAAATTATATAACTGTTCATCATAATGTAAACTACTATATGTTTATCCAATATTATGTAGTAATAATAAGTAATATTTAAAATCACACAAAAAGCAATAATATATACACAATTTTTTTTTTTGTTGCAATTTTAAATGAAATTAAGCCCGTTGCATTGTTTCAAACGCATTTTGAGTCTCTTCCCCTTCGAAATTTTTCGTTGCACTAAGCGTGATTATTATATTATTATTCTCTAAGCCGATCAAAAAACAGTTTGGATTGGCCCCATATGTTTTATAACTAATATAATTTCACATGTTACATGTTACGAACTATTGTACTAAGCGTGATTATTATATTATTATTCTGTAAGCCGATCAAAAAGCAATTTGGATTGGCCCCATATGTTTTATAACTAATATAATTTCACATGTTACATGTTACGAACCGTTTTCACCAATAACGGGTTACGTTACCAGCTACTTGGGCCCGTTTGGCAAGCGATCGTCTAGTGGATTTTATGTAAAAGAGTTAGTTTTTGAACATAACACAGTTGTTTATTAACTAACAACAACAATAGCGAATACAATAAATGAGTGAAGTCAAGACAATGTGCTAAACGTGTACGCAGTACACTAACTTGTAAGTCTATCTGATGAAGACCAACCACAGATGATATAAAGGATTATAAATAATTTAGCTACTCTAAATAGCCACAGACAATATCAATCTACTCTCGGTCCGCTTCGAGTTATTCTGAATTATGCTTAAAGCTAAGTTATACTTAACTCCATAGAGAGCAGCTCTGCCAGACAGCTAAGCTTGACAAGGAAGACAGTTTTGAGACTAGGCAGGAAGAGACTGGAAGGAACATGGGAGACGTGATCGGGCTCCAAACGATGCAGGAGTTCTCTAAATGGGTCTCTGTTTTTATTGTCCTAACTGATCCACGCCTACAAGGCGCTATTGGACCCTTAGTCCAATCTAAGAGATTTCCCCATCTCTGACGTCAGAGACGTACTTTTCTCAACATATAAGGTTAAGATCCTCGTCTCTGACGCCATAAGCGAGGACCCGATTTGGGTGAAAGTAATTTGGTTCTTACTTTTCCTTTTAAGGAAATTATATCCACTCTCCCCAAGCTCTTTCTCTTTCTATTCCAATATAACAGTCTCCTACATCTTAGGATGATTTATGCAAGTCATCCAACTGTTACATACATTAGTTTTTATTTCTCTAACAATTACACACAAATATTTTATATTTTATTTTATAACTTAATATATTGTCAATCATAATTTACAGATTTTCTTCCCCCCTATATTATTTACCTACAGTGTGACAGAATTTATGTATTCTCTCTAACAAATAAATAAATAATATTTAAAATAACATACAAAAAATAATATATATAGCATATAGAATTGTCATAATTTACAGATTTTCTTCCCCCCTATATTATTTACCTATAGTGTGACAGAATTTATGTATTCTCTCTAACAAATAAATAAATAAATAATATTTAAAATAACATACAAAAAATAATATATATAGCATATAGAATATTTTCATTTTATTGCCAAATCTGTTCTTATGCCACATTGTCATGACATAATTATGCATTTCAACCGAGCACTATAATAATATAAATTATATATAAAAATTAAAATATTGTCCACACATTCGCATTAAAAATCGGTATCCAGCGTTTTCTGAATGGCTATGTCCGTTTTTCACATGGGCAAAAAAATTAAATTTTTTGGTAAATTAAACAAAGAGCCAAGCAGATGTTAAACAAGTTCTGGTTTTCTGCAGGTGTGCATGGCCTTTTGTACTATGCCAGTAGTCTCAAACTCAAGTTTGGAACAGGCCAAATGCGCAATTCGAAAAGAAACAAAGGGCTGAATATTTTTAAACAAAATTACAATGAAAGGAAAATATTTTATTGATACAGTAGTTACTGATAGCAAGCATAGGTTGAGTACAGTACGCTTTAAAATTTTGCATTGTTATTTTATTAACGTTGAATTGTAATAATTTTCTGACTGTAATATTTATTTAAACAAATATCTAAAATATCTTCGCGGGTCATATAAAATTGCTTTTTGGATCTGATGCAGCCTGCGGGCCGCCAGTTTGAGACCACTGTACTATGCAGCAAAGGGCCAAGCATGTGCTTCACTTTTTGTCGCAAAGCGGTGTTTAACACATGTTTGATTGTTTGTTGTATAATAGAAGATATTTCTATATATTTAATACAAGTGATTTCATATAGGAAAAAAATTTTGAAAGTTTAATCATTTAATTTTTAAAGGAAATATTAACAAACAATAATGATAAAAATGATATTGAATTTGGAGCTTGTTTATTGATGTTGTATGTTGTTGTTTATTTTTCAATAAATATTTCTACTATGTGATTTATAAACAAAAACTTGGCAACGCCGGGTATTTTAGCTAGTTTATATATAAATATATATAATATTAATCCAAAAATATTAAAGCTTTATTGCCCAGAATCTAAACTTTTATGAAGTAATAGTTAAGTTCAATATGGAGAGAGAGAATTCAGCTCTGGTGTGAGATGTCACTCTTTGTTACAATTAATGAAATGACAACTGCTTTCAATGCACATTGATTATTGAAAGTGCAAATATAGTGTCTCATACAAATGATCATTGATTTTGATCAATAAATAAATGAGATTGCACAGATTTGGTCAGAAACAATGGACATTGTCATTTCTATATCATAATGATTCCTAAAAGTTCAGTTCATTAATCTATCTTTTTTTGATGATAATGCATAATAGGAGTATCTGCATGAAAAGTGTAAGCAGATAAAATTTTGCATTACATAAATTTAGATAACACGCACAATCTATATGCAGACAATAATTTGTTTATCCTTATTATTGTCACATACAACTTTAATACCGCCGATATCTGTCACGATTAACTAACGTTTTGTGACATCATGATGATGCGCGGCAACGATTATTATTAATTTAAAAATTAAGGAAAAAAATTTAAAATTGTAGTTCTTCTAAAAAGACAAACTCTTCAGGTGGCACCAGTATCGGCTCTAGAGATTCCGGCGCCCCGATGCAGCTTCCTTGTAACATCTACTCTCCTTACAATATTGAGAAAATAATAATTTTGGCATCCTCCTCCGTAAGGTGCCTCGATACGGTGCTTACCGGGTTAAGCCAGCCCTAGGTGGCACATTGTAGCTTAATAATGGTTCCATCTAATGATCTCTATATGTTTTCGGGAGAGATTTTTTTTCAAATCGTGTTATCCGAGATTCCTTCGATTCACATTATCTCGGATAATCGGGAGTCTACTGTAATTGGAAAAGAACACTCCAATTACAGTAGCAAGTTATGAATCATACATTGTATTTTGCGTTTTAATCCAAATATGTTAAAAACATCTTCCAAAAACAATTTTTATGATTGTCGAATGACGGAAAGCGCCCTAATAAATTTTTTCATAATCTTTATTCGGAAATAAATTAAATGTTTAACAACAAAAACTAAATTTTTATGATTGTCGAATGACGGAAAGAAAGCGCCCTAATAAATTTTTTCATAATCTTTATTCGGAAATAAATTAAATGTTTAACGAACAACGTGTCTCGAACAATATTCTATAATAATAAACAGAGTTAAGAGAATTTTAATGTGAAGTATGTGTCAATATAAAACTGAAATATATTATTGACTTCAAGACAGACCAATATTGCCAAGAAGAGTGATTTACAGGGTTTTTATAATAATAAAATGATACTGTTCACAGTTACCTTTTCTTTATTTAATGCAACAAAATTCACATTCTTTATTAAGGGACGTTTGCAGTTTTTGTTTATATCACCATCCTCAGTTTATCATATCACAAATAAAGAAGCATATTTTGCTTTTTTCTTGTTTACCGAGAACTCAGTGTAATTTATGACGTAAAATTGTTACTCATTTATATTTAATCCTTGAATCAATTAATTAAACAATTTTTTCTGTTTAAAAATAATAATTTTAGTAAGTAATGTAATATATATGTTACAGGACAAAGCGTAAAATTGTTACTCTTTTATATTTAATCCTTGAATCAATTAATTAAACAATTTTTTTCTGTTTAAAAATAATAATTTTAGTAAGTAATGTAATATATATGTTACAGGACAAACCCGAATTCAGGATATACTAGAATTTCTTAGTCAAAACGAGAACGTCCAACGCTTGTCCGACGTTCTAGTATTTCTTAGGCCGAACTCGAAATGCCTACCATTTCTTATTCAAAGTCCGGAATTTCTAGTTTTTCCTAATCAAAACCTATTTCTTATTCAAAGTCCAGAATTTCTAGTTTTTCCTAGTCAAAACCCAAATTTTGGAGCCCCGAACATTTTTTATTCAAAGTTCGGAATTTCTAGTTTTTCCTAGTCAAAACCCGAAGTGTGAACAGTTAAACCAAAAGTCTTCATTTCTTATGTATTCCTGCTCAGAGTTCGATATTTGCACAAAAGTCTTCATTTCTCATATATTCCCTCTCAGATTTCGATATTTGCCAGCAGAAATTTCTTTCTTTAGAGAAATCGCTAAGGATAAACAAATCTGAGGAAGGCTGCAATCTGCGCCAGTGAAAGTACGTACATAGGGCAAAATCAGCTTTCAATGCACGAAGCATCGTATATCTAAATTATGTTTATACAAAAATAATATTTTGTGTAATTCTAAATGCCACAAAAGCCTACTTTGTAAAAATAAATAACAAACCTATGTATGTTTTTCAACTTTTAAATTTTTTTACTTCGTATTTTATGCTGAACTTCGACTAATAAAAATATTAAAATATTTGTCCATAAAAAAAAATTGGCAATTTCAGTTCTCTAGAGTCAACCGTGTAAATAATGAATGAGAGTTCGTTCTGTTTTCAATTTATTTTATTTCATTTTCTCAACAGTAAATAACAATGAAATTGTTATTTTCTATCAAGTAATAAAAATGAGCATTATGTTCATTATAATAATGTTTTTAACCAATTAATCAAGAATTTTTGTATTTACGGTATTATTGTAAATATATAAAAAAAAAAAACATAACTGGATACCTGTTATTTATTTTTGCAAGGTAGGCTTTTCTGGCACTTAGAATTACACAAAATATTATTCTTTTTGTACAAACATAATTTAGATATACAATGCTTCGTGCATTTAAAGCGGTTTTTACCCTATGTACGTATTTCCACTGGCGCAGATTGTAACCTTCCTCAATGAGATTTGTTTATCCTTACGGATATTCTGTGAAAAAAAGAAATTTCTGCTAGCAAATATCCAACTCTGAGAGGGAATACATGAGAAATGAACGCTTTTGTTTTAACTGTTTGCCACTTCGGGTTTTGACTAGGAAAAACTAGAAATTCCGGACTTTGAATAAGAAATGTTAGGCATTTCGAGTTCGGCCTAGGAAATACTATAACGTCCGACAAGAGTTGGGACGTTTTCGTTTTCATTAGGAAATTCTAGTATTTCCTGAATTCGGGTTTGTCCTATAGCATATATACTAATTATATTTGCATTCATAATAAGCAAAAAGTACAAACTAATGTCGAGTGTAGGGGATCTTTTAAAATAAACTGGATCAACACTCTAACGGTATTTGGTCACATTGTATAGGACCAGCGCCTCTCAAACTTTTTTCATTCATGACCCCATTTTTTATTACGAGATTATTCGCGACCCCAGGTATTAAATATGAAATAAAATATACATAAATCATTTACACACTTATTAAGATGAACACACAGGGCCGTATGGTGCTATGAGGCAGAGAGGCGGCACCGTAAGGGAGCCGCATAAACAGCGAAACCAAAATATAATTTGAACCATTCAATAATTAAAAATCTTTACGCAACGCTTTTCTATATTGATCTATGTTGATAGTTCTGCTTTGAGCTTAAATAAATTATTGACAATATTTGATTTTAATGTTAGTTTGTCTCGAGAAATGGCAAGTGGCTGTGCTGTGTTTAAATCAGTAAATCAAAATAAAACAAGATCTGAACTAGCTAATAGGACCTGAAAATAAAATTAAAGATGCAGGAGCACTTTCGGACTGGACTGCCCCTCTTCAGCTGCACAGAAAGTGAGCGTTAGCAGAGAACCTAACAGAAAATGGAATATCTGTAGAAAACAAGTGTAAATTGTAATTTAAACCCCAAGTGTCAGGTGAACG